>JACDRP010000333.1:0-65009 GCA_013841185.1 Hycleus phaleratus | reverse complement strand
CGACAATTTAGCGAATTATCGTAATTTTATTTAAAGACTCAATTTTGAGGCATATTTGCTATAATTTTACCAAAATTTTGCATCAAACTGTAAACAGATGGAAATTTGGTTATTTGGGAATATTTTGGGGAATTTGCGTTTAAATTTTGATCTTGAACAATCGTTTTCAAGTCTAGAATTTGCAACATTTTTTCAGCAGTTTTTGAACAGCATTTTGAGATATTTTTGAAATTCTGATACTTATATACAAAAGAATCAAATAATAATCTTTCTTAATGAGTGAGAAACGGAATTGCTTTGACGTCGATTATAGATCACCACCGCCTCAAACAAACAAAAACTCACTTGTTGAACATTATTTATATTTATTTTGGTTGTTAATACGTCCCTGTTTCTACTTAATCCGATTCTATATATATAAATGTTAGAAAATGTCGAATGTAATGTGTAATTTTCAATAAAATAATCGGTTTATCAACATGGAAAAGTCAAGTAAATTGGTTAAATTGGATAAAATATCTTCATTAACTTTTATAATTTATTAGGATAAATGGATAATAGCAATTGTCGTGTTATTTTCGTCGAAATTCTTAGATGAAAATATAAAATTTCGTCTTTATTGTTGTTTTTTCTAAAGTTTTATTTGATTGAAGTCTATGGTTGGAAAATTTACATGCAATACGAAATTTACATGAAAAATCTAATCGTACCATGTAATAAAACGTAGATTTTCCCGGTGTTCATACACAAATATCTAAATATATTGATATTTTTCGTAAATTTAACACAGTATAAAATAGATATTCTTATCGTATAAAATATCAAAAGAACTCAATGTTATTGTGAGCTGGATAGAGATGGAGAAATTGATCGATTTGATATCCGTATAGGGAGACTTTATAAACACCATTTTCTTCTCCAATTCAACGTTCAACAATTCTCTATTCGATCGTCAACGTTAAAGTGAACGCAACACTATCGTAATAATGACGATTGGATGAAATATAACAATAAAAATTTGCCACGTATCGTTGATTTAATACAAACAACAGGGGGATAAAGAGAAAAAAAATCAACGATATTGTCCGGTGATTATTTTGATGTGATAACAAGTCTACTGGACGATGGTGATTGTTGATGATAGTTAAGCTCAAGCAACAGAAGACGCGCGGCGCAAGCCTGCTACGGGGCGGCCATGGTAGCGTGAGGCCACAGTCTGTGCCAGCTCGTCAACCATCTCGGCGTATCCGTAAAGTTGCGCTCTTTCAAATACCGCGACACTCAAAATAAAACAATAAAATTCTTATAGAATCTGAGTAATGGCAACAACATAATTTTCATTATTTATAAATATTCAAATCAATATAGAAAAATCACAATGGAACAATTAGTGTTGTGTTTTGTGTTATTATCATCTAGTGTTGATTTAATATCGTGTTATTCGTGGCCAAGTGAAGAAACAACAACAGTCCGTTTACCACAATCGAAGGACTACCATAGCGATCCTTTAGTTGTTGAAACAACAAGCGGTTTGGTACGTGGCTATTCGAAAACGGTACTAGGTCGTGAAGTGCACGTCTTTACTGGCATACCATTTGCTAAACCACCAATAGAACAATTACGTTTTAGACGACCGGTACCAATCGATCCATGGCATGGTATATTAGATGCTACCAAATTACCAAATAGTTGTTATCAAGAACGTTACGAATATTTCCCTGGTTTTGAAGGTGAAGAAATGTGGAATCCTAATACGAATATCTCCGAGGATTGTCTATATTTGAATATTTGGGTACCGCAACGATTACGGATACGTCATCATGCCGAAAAACCAATACAAGATCGTCCTAAAGTACCAATATTGATTTGGATTTATGGTGGTGGTTATATGAGTGGTACATCAACATTAGAAATCTATGATGCTGATATTATTGCAGCTACAAGTGATGTTATTGTTGCATCAATGCAATACCGTGTCGGTGCATTCGGCTTCTTATATCTCAATAAATATTTCCCAAGGGGCAGTGAAGAGGCACCAGGTAATATGGGTTTATGGGATCAAGCATTGGCGATACGTTGGATTAAAGAGAATGCCCAAGCTTTTGGTGGTGATCCGGATTTGATTACATTATTTGGTGAATCAGCCGGTGGTGGTTCAGTTAGTATACATCTATTAAGTCCTGTAACAAAGGGATTAGCTAGACGTGGTATATTACAATCGGGCACAATGAATGCACCATGGAGTTATATGTCCGGTGAACGGGCCCAACAAATCGGTAAAGTTCTTGTTGAGGATTGTGGCTGTAATGTTAGTCTATTAGAGAATCGGCCACATCAAGTGATGGATTGTATGCGTGCTGTTGATGCGAAAACAATTTCATTACAACAATGGAATTCATATTCGGGTATTTTGGGTTTCCCATCTACACCAACTGTTGATGGGATCTTTTTACCGAAACATCCGATGGATATGCTAGCTGAGGGCGATTATGAAGATATGGAAATACTATTGGGTAGCAATCACGATGAAGGTGAGCCATCTAAATATTAAAACTTCAACAAAATCGAAATTCCCGAACTTTTAGTGAATTATAATAACGAATTCTTTACTTTCTCGATTCAAACAATGATTTTTAGAACAATTTCCAGACTTTATTAATTATTTAAAATATTTTTAGCATTTTTGAACCTTAAGATACCTTGGAATTTCTTGGAGAATTTGCGCCTTAAACAGTGAAAATAGAAGTAATTTTCACACATTTTAAAGTAGACTATTTAGTTAGTTTTAATCACATTAACTTAACTAAAGGTTAACGAATCGGCATTAATAATTATGAAGGTGAGCCATTTTAATCGCTATCTAACAAATTCGAAATTGAAAATCGAGAAAAAATCGCCATAGAACCTTATAAATCAATGTACACATTGGATTTTCCCTCATGTTTTCCACATTAGGAAACTTTCAGGTAGAAATTTCCAACTATAATTTAATTCTTTAGACGAAACTTTAACGTGATGTTTCATAATTTTTTTTTTCTTCTACTTATTCCCGAAATTATCATCAAAGTCAAAATAATAGGTCAAAGTTTCTATTATATTTTTGTTAAAATTATTAACGAAATGTTAAATATTTCGTTCTAATTTCTAAAAATAAAACCGAAATGTAAAGTTTTCTAGAAAATGAAAATATATTTTATTCAGTACAACTGTTTTACCAGTGAATCGATGCTACACAAATTCTACTTTCTTTTCCTTTCAACTTAAACCATTATTTATTGATAAAAATGTAAAATCATCCAAGGTAGAGACGTATACAAACACATCCACACAATGTGCAGTTGATTTTTCATGGAATTTCCACAAAATTCACTCACATATGGAAATCGTTGTAAATTTTCATCTGTATTGTTGAAAATTCAAATTCGAAATTTTCATCAACCACAATCCAAATAAATCAAAATCCACCAGTTAAGAGTTAATGGAAATATGATTTGTGATTATACCCCAATTTCCGTCTTGACATTCTAACAATCCCTACTGCTATTATTATAAAAAGGATGAATTTTTATTGAGTCGTAAAAGGAGATTGTATTAAAAACGTTAACGTTTATATAATTTAATTGTTATGATATGATAAGCTTTGATGTTTTCTGTCTTTAGAATGCGTATCAACATTTCGAATGTTATTTGTGTGTATATATCGTATAATATAAATATTTAAAGGGGTAGAATGTTGGCGTTCAAGTAGATATAGAGACTCACCGTTCCAATATCGAACTGTTTAAATAATTAACGACCACCTCGGGGTATGTTATTGGAATAGAGCTACTGCTTGTAATCAGCACCGTAATGGAAAAGACTCCCAGGGTCCTAACAGAATATAGGCCTTCTATATAAGCAAACTCGAACAACAATAAGCACCGGAGGCGCAATGTTTGTTAAACGTGACATTCTCTACTTATCCAACAACTTACACGCCTCTATTTTATATAATGAAAATTACATGTAAATCTCTAAATTACAACTTTTAGTTTCATTAACAAATATTACACTTGTTAGAATTGATAATAGAACATTTATTATAGAATGTGTAATTGTTGGAATTGGTCATTTGGGAATCGTAAAAACACACCGAACTGAGTATCACAAGGATTTATCACCCTTGTAGAGGGTGGATTTTTTCAAATGTACGACATGACACTTACAACAATCGACAATAACAAAAACTACAACCCGGCCTTATCATTTATTTCAGACAAATCCATCAAAATTATCTTGAGGGGTTGTTTCTATATAACAATTAACCCGAAATTTGTCCATACTGTATATGTGTTATAGTTAATTCTATCCATAACAGAACAGACTATGAATTAATCAATTTTAAAGTAAACAAACCTGTGAACGATTACATAAATCCCACATTACTGTTACTGTATAATTATCATTGATTTTAAACAAATAAATATTTAAACAATATGTAAATTGTTTAACTACTATTGTTATCTCTATGCGGCATACGTATGTTAAGATAATGACCATTACAATGTAAATTCAATCATTTATTATTTACGAACCGGTGCATTGATTAAATGTTCGTATTCTTGTATTAATTTACAATTACTAGACTGGGAACGTTTCCAGTTCAACAGTACATGCGAATTTTGATATTTTATCTAATTGATCAATCGAATTTTACAATAAACACCCTGAAAATTCAACGAAAATTAATTCGAAACTAACAAGATTTATCAAATTAGATTATATGTTTAATAATTCGATTAAATTTTTTTATTTCATTCTATAGGATTCGCTGAACAAATTGTAGCGCATCCACCAAAATTACAACACACATATATAACGATCGAAATTGATGTTTAATTCGACAAAAATGTCAAATCAATTAATAAAGACTGTTATTTTATTAATTGAATATTGTTCTTTTCGATTTTCATATTTGTTGGAATTTATGTTATTAAATTCAATAAATATATTTTCCCCATTTTTTTAGGGGGAGAATTGTGGGGGACTCTCATCCTATTTTGATGAGACAGCAAACAACTTGGTTATGTTCGTTGTAATATCGTTGAAAAGAAAATTGAATCACTTCAAAATTCATAAATCTCTGTAAACCATCCGAGATTTTTGTTTAAAATGTATATGTTCATATTACAGTATGAGAGTGTGAGTGAAATGGTTGTGTTATTTTCGTTATTTTCGTCATTTTCTACCCTTAAAACAAGGCAGAAGGGTGGTGGAAAAAAACGCGAAATAAGAGCGAAAACAGTCATTTGATGTCATTGCCAGAAAGCTATCAAAATATCGTTGGAAAAACACAAATAAGAGACTGGTTGGACAAGTAGATCGATAAATTTTTAATGAAAATCTCAGAGGGTTGGATCGACAAATAAACAAACAATAATCAATAATAGACGGATATTAAGATGACAACGGTTTTAATTGTTTTAATTAAATTGAAGGGAAAATTTTCGATAGAATATGTTGAAATAAATTGACTGTATATTATTTTACAACACATAAAAGTTATCGGAACGTTATATGAGAAAAGTTAAAGACGATTTACTCGAATATAAAGTTGTTTAATAACGTTCCTCATCTTCTGTGCTTCTTCTATACTTGAACGTAAAGCTGTTTGAGACGCGCAATATCCGCCACCAACACCACCACTGCCACTAAGACAACGACCACCCTCCAACACACAAAATTCCACTTCTCCATTTTCCAAACTATACATAAGACTTAATTCAACGTTAACTACCTTAAAGGGAAATATACACACACAAATTTTCACGTGTGTAAGTTTATAGGGTGGGTAGAAGATTTTACACCATCTGTTAGTAAGTTGTGGTCGTTGTTCAAATAATCTTCCCTTCTTCATTATTATACAAGAAATTTTGTACTGTTGGAAAATCCATGATTTATTATCTTATTTTAATCGTTAACTATACGAGAAAATAGGGGTAGATTGTGCGAACAATACACTAAGACTGTCACAATTTATAAAACGAAATCAATTGAAAAATGTCGAGTGGATTCGATATTTTATTTTACGGATAGTTGTGTATAAAACAATAAATCGAAGATAAATTGAAGCAAATTGATTCGATCAAAAGGAGGATATTTGAAAACAAATTGATAATGGCATCAAATTAATAACACAATATTGAATTCAAGTTTCTAATTCGTATAAAAAGACGAAATTGTGAATCGATATACGGAATCGATAAGTCGTCGGTAAATTGTTGAATAATAAATCAAGGGAATTTATTATTCGGAATTATTCGATGACTACGACATTTCTAACTTGTCGACTCCACATCAATGTCGATTACAACAATAACAGAAAGTATTCTCAAAGTTTGATTTGAGCTCAGGTGTGATATTAGAGCACAATTTTCAGATACTCGTTTTTTTATAACGTAGTTCCCCCTATTTTTCGCCTATATTATTATCGTTTCAGATAAACTTCCCTAAATATAGTTCAACTTTTATATAACCATATTCAAACAGGTATTCAATTTTTGTATTAGTAGTCGATTTCCATCTTTAACTATTCAATAGACTCCTGGAGAATTTCCTATATTTGCGTATGTGTGTTATTTATTTAGATTCGTTAGAGGAAAATCGGTCAATGCCAGTTTGATTTAGGTTAATACTCAACTAGTATTGCCACGAATACGAAGACTTTCAACTTTTCAAGTTCATCCATTTAATTCGAGTGAATTTATGTTGGTTTTGTTGGTAAAATTGTACAATTTATAACCAGACACGTTCAACAACAATAAATCATAATCTGTATGTAAAAAGAAAATGTTGGTATATTTTTTTTAAGTGGTAAAAAATCATACAAATTTAAAACTGTAATAAGTCATTCAGGGGTGATTTACATAAATGACAAAATCATCATCATCGTCATTGTGGAACAGAATCTTGACTTGTTCGTGTCATGGAACAAAAATTCCAACAATTGTCAGTGTATTAGTGTGTGTATGTGTATACTGATCCACCCTCTTGGATGTTGAATAATGCACGATCTTTTTCTTATATCTTTCAGACGCGCGTTATCTCCTTAACTAAAGCTTTTATATTAACCCCCTAGACGCGTACGATGTCTTTTATAATTCTTATATGTCTATAAACACACATATAAATCCATGAGATGTTTATATCTTAATATCAAAAAACACAAAAAAATCTATGCCCAAATCAATAGATGTATTATTTAAGGGTGGATTATTGAAAAACAGACAACACGTGTACGTACATTGATGATAGAGATTTAACGTTTCAACTGTTGATGGATTTTACACAATTTTAATGTTTTCTATAGGTAGAAAATGGAAAAATATGAAATAAATAGAGGGATTTTTATTTAATATGTGTGTGTAAGTTTGTCTTTTCTCTCGCTACCTTCATTTTACTTCTTTACGTTTGTCTTCGTAAGCCGATTTAAACTTTTATATAAAAGTTGTTGATGTTAGAATTCAAATCAGGATTACTAAGAGCATTGTTCCGTAATAAGCATTAAGTTAGAACACACTGATTACAATTATATTAAATTGAATTAATAATAATGAGAGAAATCATGAATTTCAAATTTAATAAATTGTAATACTTGTGGATAATTATAGATTTAAATACTAAAAAAGCCTGATAATTATAAGTTAATTTGCTAGTAATGATATGGAAATGTTCAACTATAATCGTAGATTAATTATAATTTAAAATAACTATTCAACTAAAATACACATAAGCTTTAATTGTTTATCATTATAAACATGTTGAAGTTCATTAAATTTTAATGAGCGAAACAATCAATTTTATTTAAAATTAGACGGACTTGAAGGCCTGGATGAACTCCCACAACAGTTACAATTAACCCATTTTTTAGTTTTATTATATTTCGAATTGTTAACGGAAAAGTTGTCTGGAATTGAATCAATTGCAGAAATTCGCTAGTTTTGTGGAGAATATTTTGAAATATGACTATTAAAATTTACAATTAGTTGAGGGGAAATATGTATAAAAAATGTGTTTACAATAAAAAGTGGGTTGTTAAAGTTGTACAACTAGATTACATAAATTTCTAACCTCAAAATCTCAATTTTAAATATATCTCCAATCCTTCAAATTTGTAAATTGTTTTATTAAATATCCCTGGGGAGATATTTTATATAAAATACTGTAAAAATCAAAAATATTAAGTGTTAATTATTTCTTTAAATAAAATAACCGATTTTCTTTCAAAATCAATACTTAAGTGACCACTAATTTATAAATTCTCCAAATATTGGAAGAACACCATTGAAATACATTGATGTTAACCAAATTTGGATTTGTAAGGTTGGGAAATTTAAATACCAACAACAGTTGGGGAATTTGGCTGCCAGCTTATTCTATGAAAGGCGGGCAATTTAAAATTTCCAATTTCTATTAGCCAAATTTGGTTGGTAATCAAATTCCTCAACTGCCTTTGGTATTTAAATTTGCTAAATTTGATTAATGCCAGTCTTATTCGTCTGCTTCTGTGGCATTATTCCAATATTTTGGGCAATTTGTGCAAGTAAGACTATTTTAACGACTATTAGTTAAAATATGCTGTTTTATGTAAAATATTCGAGAAATTACCCAAAAAGGCACTAATTCTAATTAAATTTGAGGTTCAAAACGATAAAAAACAACTACAGTGCACAATTTTTTGCTTTTTCCCGATTGTAGAATCCGAATTAACGTTTTTTTTTTGGGGGAAATTTTCTAAAATTTCTATTNTTTTTTGGGGAAAATTTTCTAAAATTTCTATTATAAATCAAAAATTCAGACCTAGAGTAATTAAAATTGCCTAACAATTTCAAAGAACATTTGAAAATTATACTACGATTTATTTGTATTAAATTTCTAACTTTTTTAACTTGAGAGCCAATTCGGTAAAAAATCGGTTAATTTTGGACAAAAAATTCGTTAGAACTCGAACTAAAGCACCAAATTTGAACCACAAGATGACAACAGAGCTATTTTCTGACTTTAGAAGAATCCTGGAAGAATCTTAGAAAATTTCTACTAGAAATAAAAAATCCAGGTAGAAAAACGATCAAAATTGTTTAATGATCTGAACCAAGAACTTTTCACTAGCTACATTAAAAAACTAAAAAAATTAACTCAAAAAGTTAGCTAATAATCGGCTTTTTTTATAACCTTAAGGCAAAATATATTTAAAAATTCACGATTTAGTAGGAAATACTCATATTAGGGTAGAATTTGATGGCAATTTCTAATGGAAATCTGTTCAAATCTCTTCAAATAACGCCCACTTTACATTATTATTGTTATTGTTATGATCATTCGAATTGTCCCTGAAATTAAGAGTTAAATTTGGTGGTTTTGTCTCATTTTGGCGAACCTTCTAATTAGAGTTTTCAGTATTTATCGATCTGATAGTGAGGAGTACAATTTTTAAGAGACACCAGACTATTTATGTGAGTGTGTAAATGTGTACTTAATCGATCGCTAAAATGACCTTTACAACATGTCTATTTGACGATATGTATACTGTAAGAAATACAGTCAGAATATAACATTGTGCATTGATAAAATGATGTATATACAAGCAACGAGACTAGCAGAATAAAAAACGAGAAGATAAATTATGTAATCTTAACGGGTAGAAAATACCCCAAAGAGAGTATTCGGGTGAGATATTCACATCAAAAAATTGACTAGATTTAAACGATTTTTCATACTGTGGGATATTCTAGAAGGTAAACACAAAAAAAAATACAACCGAATTCGTTGGTTGTTTGGTTTAATAGAACAATTGATAATTCGACAGAAGACAATAACAACAATAATAACAACCCGAAAAAAAAAGCAAACAAAGAGGGGACAATAATTGGGTTTTATCAATTTAGAAGATAAATAAAACGTCGTCATCGTCCAATTTAAAAATATTTCACAATTGATGATGATCATGATCATGATGATAACAACCATAACAACAACAGCTGTTTGACTTTCTTCAGTTGGTGTTGTTTTTCATTTATTCACTCACTCACTCACTCATTCGCTAAACTAACCAAACAGCCGGCTAAGCACCAGGGGCGGAAATCGTTCAAAACAATAAGATTAGATTTAATTATTTAGACCTACACCTACATGACTATTGTCAGTGCCTTTGTAATTCTCTAACAATTATTCGAGCGATTATTATTTCTATTTTAATATAGAATGCTATTATTGTTAACGATTCAACGTTCACGCTTTCATTATAACAAGTGAGTATATGATTAATGTTTTAGATTTTTTAGCCGGCTTTCTTAGCCACCTGCCATTCGATACGACTCACGGAATTCAACAATTAACAGTTTTTCTCTCTAAAAAGTCTCATTTTTATTAATTATAATTATAGATAATTAATTAATTAATTATTTTAATTGGGCGAATATTTGATTAATGTATAAAGGCACAAACAATATTGGATGTTTATCAATTTACGTTATAGAGAACAAACCTATTGACATGATGCGATAATAATGTTGTAATCATTTCTGTATGCATTAAATGAGAATAAATTAACGTGTTAATAAATGTATATAGTTTAGTATGATACAGACAAAGATAGCGGGAGATTGTAGGGAATATGTGTGTAATGAACATTCAGTGAACCAGGAAATTGCTTAATCGGAACACAAATAACAGTTTTGTATGGAGAAATCATGATCGTGTTATTTGAGACTTGTTGTTATTGTTGGTAGATGATAGATAGAAATTGGGGTGAATTTCCAACTTTTCTCATATTATAAAATTAAATTAATTATCGTTATATAAAAGGCAAAAAAAAAACGCGAATAGTTTTTCGATTATATTGGTTTATGACAGGCAAATCTCTTGATGTTTATCGATAATTTTGTGTGTTAAAATATACGAATTAGTTTAACATTAATTTGAAATTAGAACTGACTTATGAGAATAGGGAACGTGTACAGTACACAAATTTCACACAGTTAATTATAACACGAATTTAGTAGTTTAGTACACGCGATTTTCGTAAGACTTTTCCACAATTTCGATCCGATATTGGCACGAATTATTTGAATTAAAATAGGTATTCGGATCATTTTTTAAATTTCATTATGAGAGGAATACTGAATCTTCTCTGCTTCCTTATACGTCTAATTCTCATATTTGCTAATTTTGCTTTAAATTTTCTTTACGTTGACTCGTATACTAGTTGATTATTGGTTAGTTTCAGGAAAAATAGGTTACTTTAGATATGGTTCTTAGAAAAACAGAAAGGACAATTTAAAATTTGATAAACGCCAGTTGTAGAAGCAACTTTCCTCTATCTATTTATATGAATTTGATTAAATTTTGTTAGCCCTGATTAAGCGAAATTTATATTCCATCGATTTAAAATTCCATATAAATCGAATAAGATTTCATTATCTGTTATTATTTTAGAGATATTTGTGTTTCTGTGCTTTATGTATAAAAATATTTTAAAATCCCTTGTAATTTCTTCGAATTTTTATTGGATTTATGTAGAACCTTTTGTTTCTCGTATTTCCATCTCGTTCTAGTGTTTTGATGATGAAATTCGAAGAGATCATCGAATTTGAAGCATTTTCTTGGCTATTAATGCTTACTTTTATTCGTTTTCTTCTAATTTTCTTCAATTTTACCTCTTTTTCGTTAAATTACTGCAATTCTAGATCGTTTTGCGCTATTAATTGTCTCTTTTGTGCTAGAAAACTCATAATTTGTGATGTCTCATCCTCACTGTTTTATTTATTTTAAATTTTTGTTAATTCTATTATAGCTCGTTATCTTGCATCTTTGATTCGTGCTTCATTCTTAAAGATGAAATTTAATTACAGTTTTTCTTAATTATTCTTTGTTTTGTTGAAATTTCCTATTTTTAATTTGTTTGATTTACTTATAGAAAATGTCCCCGATATTTGTCCCATAACATCTCAACAACAATAGTCTATTCTCCCTATCAATTCGGCTTGTTGGTAGAATTGTAGATTTTGTTACATCTACAAACTGAACAACACGCATCGAACAAATTCCGATAAAATATTTGATAGAAACCCAAGATACCCACACAAATACACAGGCACATATATAGAAAACTATAACAATTCAATGTTACATTGGAGGAAAATACAAACAATTTCCAAGATAGAGGGAAAAAAACAAGAATATTTCAAGTTAGCCCGTTTTATCTATCGTCGTATAGCAACAGTTTTCCCCAACTCGAATCGGTTAAATAAAGTGGACGATTATTAGTTTGAATCAAAACAAGAGTAAAAGTGGTCGAGAAAAACTCGAATAGAACACATCTGTTAACGTAGTGGAATCAATGAAAAATTTGTTATAATCTATTGAAAGTGGCTGGATATCATTTTTTGTTCTATAAAAGTTTTTCAATAGCCCTACAGGGAGTTACAGTTGAGAAATGACTACCATTGGACTAGTCTACTGAACACCTAAAAAAAATGTATGAGAGAAAAATTGACGAAATCGCGTGAAAGAGGAGATTGTACTTGATTTAAACTGCCATCAGATTTGTCTTGTTAGCTTGTATTTGAGTATTGTTAAAAAGATGTAGAAAATTTGCCCTTTTTATAAACTGGCAATAATTAATCTTGTATTAAATTGGTAAATGTAGGGTAAAGAAATGTAGCTACACCATTAATTTTATTTTTGATAATAATAATAATAAAAATAAGGCGAAAATAGGAGCGTATTGTTTGTTTAATTTTTTTTTTTCACCATCATCATCCTGTTCGTTTTAATATTATTGCAAACGGCGCATAGCAACAACACCGAATGCAATATGACTAATAACAGGACATCCAGGACTATCTACTATGAAACGTACTCCACTATGACGCTGGCTCGATGGCGGCGGCGTAATAGAGAAGAGGCTATAACAACCACCACCAATACTACTACTACTACGACTAATGTACCGCTGTTACTACAACTGGTATACCATCAGGACGAGGATTTGGTAGACTATTTTGTTACTGTCGCTGGGTGTGAGGCCAAGGTCGAGCGTGTCCAGGGGCCATCAAGGACATACACGGCCGCTATGAGTTGTTTGTTGTCGTTCAGATTTCCAGCACCTTGGAAAAGAAGCCCAGCTACTTGGCAAAAGCCGACTGACTATATCGATTGTGATCGATTGAATTGAAACAAAACTAGAAGTTTTCGTGCAAAACTATCCTAGAAATTGACCTTAAAGTTAGCCGTCGATGACGATAAAAAAAAATAAATAAAACTCATAATTAGTTTGTTGGTAATTATTGATAGAGCGGCGGTACAGTTGTGTACCTATATATACAGTGATTTTGGACATGCTCTATACGGTCAAGGTGCAAGTATTGGATTTTCCATTATAACTTCTATAGATATTCATGTAGCGTTGCTGAAATGAAACGTTGATGAAATAATAATGTGGTTTAAAGAGATTACCAAATTATTGAATTTCTACTTTACGTTCTCAACTTTCCCCCTGTATACACATCTACAAATACAATCGAAATTACAACATAGACGACAAACGAAATAAAATTCTAATTAACTATTAGATGACTCTTATTTCATCATTAACTAACTTAACCAACGACCGTTTATTTGTTTTTAATCTCCTGTGGGAATATTCCTGATCTACCGACCATTTTTACTATCTTTCCCCATCTTTATTTTATTATTCTTATTTTTATCGTATTCACTGTTAATTACAATCCAAACGAAACTTTAACACAAGATTAGTTGCTACTTGTACGCTTTACAAATTGAACGTAAATGCATTCTAACAGCATTGATTCAATTAGAAATACAATTTTAAAAGATGCAACTTTATAGAATTACAAACACTTCTATTGTTATAATTTAAGTAGATTCAACTAGACACTCACACACGTGGATTGCCATCTAATGGAAATCTAATCAGGCACGTTTTACCGAATCGTAGCCACCCTCTCTATTTACATTATTAATCAATTTTCCGACTCGAATTTTCGTTTAAATTTTGAATCGTCCACACGTTTAACACAACCATTTTTTTTTTAGTTTGTATCTGTCGCCTTCCACCCTAAGTGGAGGGTAGTTTTTGTTCACATTAAAGGAAGATGAAAGTATACATTTATCGTGGCACGTTGTTTGTTATTCTTCTACTCACGTCTCGTCCGCCACATAAAACCTAATTGAAGTAATGTGTAAGGCGACAGGCAATCGAAACAGCCCACTTTCTCTCCCCTACAATTAACCAAAATGCTACAATCGGGACGTTAAGTTTTGTGTTTTCTAAAATAGAGATTTCACCCGGCGCATCCGCCAAATTGTATCAACTATAAATTTTATAATTTTTTCCAGGTACTTATTTTCTACTGTACGATTTTATCGATTTTTTCGAGAAAGACGGTCCGAGTTTTCTACAACGCGACAAATATCACGATATTATCGATACGATTTTCAAGAATATGAGCCGTCTAGAACGTGATGCAATCGTATTTCAGGTAAATTAACAATTTTATTTTTGGTTTCCTCAAATTGTTAGTTTTCTATTTCTACAGTACACTGATTGGGAGCATGTGAATGACGGCTATTTGAATCAGAAGATGATCGGCGACGTAGTTGGTGATTATTTCTTTATATGTCCAACGAATGATTTCGCTGAATTAGCAGCTGAACGTGGCATGAAAGTCTACTATTATTTCTTTACACATGTAAGTAGATTTTCTTGTGGAATTGTGGTTGATTAAATCGATTCTTTAACCACTAAAACAACTCTCCAGACACTTGTTATTATATTAAAATTGTCTTGAAGATGTCTTGCATTTAATTACAGCCAGTTTTAATTGTTTTGCTTTAGTTGTCTATCAAATATTTTACAAAGTCGGTGGTTGTATTTTTATTTTTTTTTCTCTTCTGCTTGGAATCAGAAAGACAAACGATCCATATAAACGTTTAAGATGATTACAGCGTCTTTCACATAAGAAATGAAGAAAAAAACGCAACGTATATAAGAAGTAAGCGAGGTATCTACGGCCCCGTGAGTCCGACTTCTTTTCGGCTTATATTTCATCATTATGACGTTTAAACGAATGTCCGTAGCTAGAGGGTAGAGTTTTCTCCCTTTCTAACAGTCACCGGATCCACTTATAGTCGAAATACTGGTGGTATTATTCTTCCACCCACCCCCTCGACCGTTAACCGTCAACTTACTTACTATGAATGCTGATCTTTTTAGTGATGCTTGGATGGTAATGTGATGACGACGTGAGGACTCTATTTCAAGTCATGTTTATCACACAATCTTCCCTCGTATGTGTTGAACTACCACCCCATTTCGCCCCTAATCGTTTCGCTTTTGTCGTCCTGTGTAGATGATATTGAAGTCACGGTGACCTTTTTTTTTCCTCTTCTTCTTCTTCTTTTACAACGTTGTTGAATAACAATCGTTAGAAGGGCGAATAATAGAGTGTCATCACGTGCATGAATAGGAAACGGGGACGATTCTTGAGATTATTTCTACGTATAGAGGGATGAGTCTTAAATTACAGTAAAGAAAATCGATAGTTGAACTTTTGTGAATTTCCACATAAATAACAATAACAAACAAGAGTGTGGATGTGTACTTGGGGGTGGAAAAAAAAACATACAAATTTTCCACTACATCTCAGCTTCCCCGACGAGCAACTGGTGGTTTACAAAATCCGCTATGATTGATTCTAAAGCGCTCGAATTGAATATACTTGTCGATTTATTTTTCCTATTTTTAATTTTAGATTGTACTGTCTATCTACGGTTCATCGTGTCTGTTGTAAATCCGAAATGGCTAACAAATTTCACTAGTGACAGAATTAGGGGGTTGTAAATCTACTAGAATGTTCACCTGTCTTAGATGTATTTGATGGGATTGCTGACTTGACTCACTTGTCGTAAAGACGGACTTTTTTCTTAGTATTTTTCGGATAAATATCAACTATCTGTTAGGAAGTCAATTAACTACAAGACCATTCTTAGAAAATGTCTCAGTATTTCATTTACCTCTTCATCGCAGTTTATTTACTTTAGCTATTGTTAGAACGATAACAAGCCAACATTTCTATTCCATCAACCTTTCAAATAATAAAATGGAAGTAGATCAATATTGTGTGTCCACTTTGTTGCTATCGTTCTTCCCTTTTTGGCGTTCTTTTATAAAAGATGGAGAAGGGTATCGGCTTGAAGCAACAGAAGAATAATCGATGACCCCAGCCATTTAGAGGCCTGACCGGATATCCGCCAGATGTACAGCTCTCTTTACCGATTGATTGTACAAATCAATTGTAACGAAATAATTCGTAGACTAATCAATGGTTTTGATAAGTAAATAAATGTACGTGTCGATTGGATTCTATTATGATTTATGGAAATATTCGATGATAATCGAATTTGGATGTCATCCAAATTTAGAACGTCAATAAAGGTCGCAGTCATAGATTTCATTAATAATATCGCAATTACGACTGGACTAGACATCAGGATTAAATATCGATTTTGTCGCATTCTTTATTAATTCGTCTATCGTTTCTGTTGGATTTATATTCGATATTTATTACATTTCTAGGCATGTCCAATAGTTGGTATTGTATAATAGAATTTTCACGATAATGTACCAGTATAGATTGTCGTTGGAACCCCACAAAAAAACCCAGCATTATCATGAAATATATTGATGGTGTTCAATCTATATAAACTCGTCTCTCTAGTAGTCTGTCGATTTTTCACAAAAACTACACAATCAATATAGTTTAACGTTTGATTTCAACGAACCGAGACTAGTCTTCGGTTTTTTTCTCTCTGTTCCTGTCGTTTCCTTAAAATAATCCAGTCGTTTCAAGGGGGCCTGCACGTTGTTGCTTCCATTCTCGATCAACTTCAAAGCGTATCTGCCTCTTATTTATTCTTATATCGAATAAGACTCTTATTGTTCGTTGAGGAAGATTTTACATCTGTTACAGATTAGATCACGATATTTCTAAAAGAATCAACCGTTATTTCCATTGAATAAACATCATTTTTCAGTGTTCTAATTTTGAAATTTTAATGAACACCCACAATTCCATCAAAGTATTCAATTTCCCTCTTGTTATTGTAAACTTTTTTTTTTTTATTAATATCGGTGATTATCATCGTTATCAAAGGAGAATTTTCCTCATTTTTGTTCCGTGTAGCCCTATATTTTACATTGTTCGTTGATTAAGACGCAACAAATTTTGTTGTCTGCTTGTTTTTTGATAGATATAGGGTTGTAGTCTAATATAACATGGAACGCATACTAAATAAGCTATTTTATTTTATAGAGAACGAGCACGTCGTTATGGGGTGAATGGATGGGGGTGATGCACGGTGACGAGATAGAGTACGTGTTTGGGCATCCTTTGAACATGTCATTGCAGTTCAATTCAAGGGAACGTGAACTTAGTTTGAAAATCATGCAGGCATTCGCTAGATTCGCTACTACAGGGTAGGTATTATAAAAAATATATATACAGAAAAAAATACCTTACTCTATTGTGTAAATTAATAAATTGTAATTGATTATACAATGTTATTAATGTGACATTATAACGACCACTTTCAGATACAGAGATAGTAGAAATTCACGCTAGAGGCTAACCACAAATGTCCTACCTGTTGCATTTAGTTTTAGTTTGTGAGTTGACCAAAGATTGTCGAGGGTTTATACAGTTAAAATGCCACTATTGTTATTGTCATTATTCTGTACGGTATTTAGATGATTAAAAGAGAATTATAGTGGTGTCAAACTAACTAGAACGATCCAATTTGAAAGGATCCATCTAGATTTTGTTATAGTTACAAACAATCTTACTAGTTAATTTTGATTTATTTACAAACACTTGAAACTTTTCCAATTTAGTTATAAGCTCTTTGATGGAACTGAAAATGGTCAATACAAATACATCGTATTTGTAAATAATTTTAATTAATTAATTAATTCCAGGTCTGTCTCTTTCACTACTATATCTTTATCGTGTATGTCGTTTTTGTATAGGTTGTTAAATTAGAGATTCAACAAGATAACGATTTAGTCTACCATCTTTGTATCCTAAGATACTCTAGAGTTAAGATATAATCCAGATTAGTTATTCTAATTACGTATACTGGAACGGACGGGTTACACATATCTACCATATATTATAACAAGCACACATACACACAATATTATATGTTTATAGAAATTGTATATAGTGTAGATTATTATGCATATAATATTATTAAGCGTATAACTACGTGTAATGTAAACTAGACTTGTTTTAGTTCAGTTAATATTAGTTAGTTAACCTGAAATTCATGAAACACTACATATTTTCTGAATGTTAATCTTGTAGTAATTCTAACAATAAAATAACAACGAATTAACGTATGACAAGAAAACTGAATAGTTTTAAAACTGAATAGAATTTTCAACTTTACAACTTCAACTTTTGTTGAACAGTAAAAAGTAAACGATTTCAATACCTTCCATTTGCTTATTGAATTATAAATTTTATTGAAATTCAATCAAAATTGTTAAAGGGGACAAATCAAGCAGGATGATTTTTCAATTTAAGACTAGATTTGTATTGAAAATCTTTAAAAAATTTCATTTTATAAGTCCTGCTTTTGAATAGTCAATTTTAGGGACGAATTTTTGAGTTTTTCACAAATTTTTCTATAAAATCAGTTTTAGTCTTGCGACACATGTGATTTTCGTGATCTTACTAATTGTTGAGTTCAAAACGAAAATCAATAGAATTTGGACAACTTTTATCATTTGCTTATTGAAGTGTAAATTTTATTAAAATTCAATTGAAATGGTTAAAACGAACCGATTTTGCGGGTCTTCCAATTTAACTTTCATTCAAAATTTTTTTAAATTTCATGTTTTTAAATTGTCAATTTTATAGACAAATTTTTGAGATTTTTCAGAAAATTGTGTCTTTAATCCTATAGTAGAAATAATTTTGATTTTGTGTGTTAATTTTTTTAAGTGCTTCTATGACGAATTCTGTTTTCAATTTATTAAAAATATAAAAAATCATCAAAAGATGACGATTCGGAAATTTTCAGTCATTTAAAATGGAAATTGCGACTTTTAGTCGATATTTTGAAAAAAAAAAGCGCAAATATAATAAATTTTCTAAATAAACTCTAGAAAAATTGAAAATTTCGATTTTTAATTCAATTTCTCTCGAATCAACAATTTTCAAATCATTTTGCTGAATTGTCAATTTTGGTTGACTCACAATTTAAATTATACAGTTTCCGTCATTGTTTTAAAACATTTTAAAGCAAAAACCTCGACTTTTTAGCTGAGTTTTAATAAATAAATCGACTCTAGAGCTAAATCAATCCAGATTTATACCATAAAGACACTTTTAGTCGTTTTATGGCATAAATTTACATTTATTTATTACATTTATTATTAAAATTAAATGTTATATTGCCAATTTTTTGATGAATTTTGTATTCGAGGGACACTTTTACTAATTCTAATAACGAATTTTTCAATTTTAATCTCATTTTTTAACTATAAGAGGATTTTTAAAAGCAACAACAATCTAGTAGAGGGAATTTGGAATTATTTTCGGGTATATTTCCTTAATCTTTTAATATTTATATAGATTATATTTGAACTTGTCGATACTCATCCAACCCCCGTGTCTGTTTTTTTTTATAAATTGATAGAAGAGTTGTAGGTCGACAATATATAAAAATACGAACACACCTGAGCCGATTGTTGTTTGATTGTCGCCCAATTCTACAGTCGTATTTTATAACAAAAATAAATAAATAAAATTGAAACATATTTATCAACATATCTTTTACAATTTTATTGTTACAGAAAACCGGTGACAGATGATGTGAATTGGCCATTGTATACAAAAGATCAACCACAATATTTCATTTTCAATGCTGACAAAAATGGAATTGGTAAAGGTCCAAGGGCACAGGCTTGTGCCTTCTGGAATGATTTCCTGCCGAAATTGCGCGATCATTCAGGTAACATACAAAATAAAAATAAACAAAACAATTCCCATATTTTTAATTAATGACAATGTAATTTTGGTGGAGGCGCCATTTGATTTCCACTCACACAATATTTTCTTTTATTAAATTTGATTCAATTCGGAAATAAAGAAGTCAAAAAGGAATTATTATCGAATATAGATGGAGAATAGAAGAAGAAAACTGATCACATATCAATATTGGCCGGGGTTTGTTTTTTTTCCCTTCTCGTTTCTTTCGTTCGTAAAAAGAAATATAAGCCGTCCTGTATACTCCCTCGGGACATTTAGATCGATGGATTTGTTGTATATACAAGCTATATATGCAACCGATTCCCAAATATATTTTCCCGTTTTCAGTTTGTGTATTTATCCAAAAAACCAACAGATTCTGTATAAAGCTCTCGCCCATTTTCCCTAACAATATTAATTTATAAGTTTGAGGAAGTATCAGTTAACCCGAAACTTTAATTAATAGTCGCCGATTTAATTTCATTTTCATTTCTTTTTCCTTGTTGTTGTTGTTATTGAACACAACAACAAAACTTGTAATTAATGTATTATATTGTTTATTACTCTTGACGTATTTTACTTGTTAACATATCAAATTCCAGGGGGAAACTTTATCAACTTGTTGTTATTATTATTGTTGCAGATTCAGCTGAGCCGCCGTGTGTCAATACTTATTTGAGCAAAATGGGCTCATCGGCAGGTAGAGTAGTAATCGTATTAAAACGTAATATATTTACCGTTATTTCCACATATTTATTAAAAATATTAATATTCAACAATGTCTAAATTAAATTTATTTCAATTGTGAAGCTTTCAAACTTATCCTGTACGTTTCACAATTCAGTTTTAGGCTTTAAAAATTCCCCAATCAAATAATTTCAATTGATAAAATCGTTTGAAAGCTGTATTATTCGTGATAAATCCCCTATATTTATACACTTTTAAACAAAACTAGTGTGTAATTTTGGGGTTCAATTATATACATATCAGACAACATATCATTTTCTTTATGATAAAAATAAAGCATGCTCGTCGCAATTGTACGATAATTTTTGACTTTGTATAAAATTCTGAATGATTTATACCAGAATTCGCAGCTTTATACAGAGTCATCGACAATCATATTGATCTTATCAAATAGAGAAATTAATTAATTGCTAGTATTAAGTGAATTAAAACCAATCTTATGTTAGATAATAGGTTTGAATTGTTACATTTGCATCGTGCATGCTTCCATTATATTCAAATTTAGAACAGGACAACCACAATATTGGTGGGATTTAAGTGGCGTGTCCTGTATATATAAATACAAATATTTAGTAAAATTTATTGGAGAAAATAGCGTAAAGAAGCAAAGATTGGTGATATGATTCCGTTTGATTTTTAGCATAAATTAGGCCAAAAAAATAGTGGAAAATTTGTATATAAAGAGACTTTAAATGATATATTATACATATATAAATATTGTAAATTTTTGTAAAATTTCAAACTTTATACCTTTAGTATACTTTTCGACAAAATTGATAATAAGATTAAAATCATTAGATTAAATGAGACTGTTCTGGTTGAAGAATTTAACGGTTTAAAGGAGAAAAATGTCGATTTTTTCAATCGCAAGGTATAACTTTTGAATCACACCTAAAACCCACATATACATACACACACACATACACATACACATAAAGCTATTGCAGGACTTTGGATGAAACTACAAATTTTATATAAAAAAAGTGTAGTTTCGTTACAAAAGAAATATCTGTCCAACGCTTGTCAATTTTAACGGTACAATAAATTCTAAACACACAAAAAACCACAAAGAAAATTTAGATAGTTGCTCACTTATTTCCGATTCCCATCATCAAATGATAAAGGACTATGAAAGCCCGGTAATTGTAGGTAAAACTTTTGATAATAATGTTTATTGCTTATTTTCTCTACCTCTTCAACACACTCATCTATCGGCTTTAAACAAGTATACACATGAATTTGTTTCATATTGATAAGAAAATAATAAAATTTAGTGGTAGCGGGCTTGCCACCCTGTATTATTCTTATGCCTGTCTTAGATTAGTGCCTATATTTATTATAAATATATTAATACAAAATACTACTTATATTTGGGTAGAATATACAACATATAGCTATTTATATTGTGCATACACGAAACAAACAAAAAAATAACTACAAAAAAACGCTATTAACTGTTAATTGTAACAATAACATATCGCTAGGAAACATATCAAACTATAGGCGTCGTTATTAATAAACTAAATCTCGAATCAAGATACAAATCGAGATTATAATTCGTATAGAATACACTTTCCAATAATGCAACAAATTTCAAAAAGACTGTAACTGAAAACCAACAAATAAACCAAAAAATCTACAACGGTCTCTTAATCATTATAACAAAACTTCAATAATTCTCAATTACACACTTGTTATTCCCTAACACTAGCACACTATTTATATAATAAATAACATTGTTCTTATGATAGAATTATAGGGGTAGTTTAGGTGGGAAATTAAACAACATAATAAAACTAATAAAAAATAACGGCGCCTATTTCTTTTTTTTTTTAATAGAAATTTAATGACAACATTTTGGGAAAATTAGCGAAATTTTGGAAAATCTGTGATTCGATCTTTTAACCCTCTATTCCATTAGTTACGGTTAATTCACTTATACTTCATCTATTTAAATTATGTCGACTTGACTGGTATACCGCATGGACCATCTAAATGTATATAATTTAAATAATTTAAAAGTAAGTATTTATAGTTGGCAAGTGATTATAGAAATATTTTGAGTACTTGGAGGGGTTGTTTAGGAAACATTTTAGCAAAAATTAGCTCTTTGAGAAGCGCTTTTTTGAAAAATATTGCAAAAAACAGCTTTATGAGTCATTATTAATCGTTTTGTGTGTGTTGTTGATTGACGAAAATTGTAGTGTTGCTCAAAAAAGCGTTTTTAACGCTACAAGGTCCAATTTCTACTGAAATATACTCTCGAGACCCTTCTACAAATCAAAATACTTCTCAAATTGTTACCCAACTAACATGACTTATTTTTATATACTTTTGAATGATCCACCGGGTATTATTTAATTTAATTTTGATTTATTTTTGAAAGCACCACCACTATACACCGTTATAGCAAGTAGTCGTTCGGCCTCTGTAAAATTATCCACAAATATTTGTAATAATTTGAATTAAATTAGGATGAATTAATCAACAAATTTACACAATCACTAATATATGAGAGAGAGATAAAGTGTAGCGCTTAGAATATTCGTTTATCAATAAACAAAAAAAAGCACATACACGTACATATCATTAAATGTGACTTCAGCTGTCCTGTCCAATAAATACAGTAGTATTAAATGTAATAATAATAATAATAATAATAACAATAATATTAATAATAATAATTAACATTAAAACTAAAACAAGATTTGGAGAGTATTTTTTTGGAAAATATACAAATTTAAAACTGACAACTAACAATAAGAATACCGAAATGTTATACAACACTGGCAAATGAACTAGTAACATAAATACATCCATCTGTTATATAATTTCTCCAAATTAACAGATGGGTCTATTTGTTTAAAAATCGATAGTACGACTATATTTGATTTCTTATTGTTAAGTTGATATAAATAAAATGCACTTGTAAATGGTTGAAAACAACAATAAAATAATGGAAGAAGCTTCAATTTGTTCGCCATTTTGATGTGATAACATAATAGATAAGTGCTTTAATGCACTCTCTCTTTATTATTTCAAATATTATTTCTATTGATTTGTAAAACAAGAATTGTAGGAACATAAAGAGCACTAATATTAAACGTGATTGTTGTATAAAGATGGCTGTCAAAAAAAAAAATTATATATACATATATATTTAATTAAAATAAATATATAAGCGAAGATGTAAGTATTTGTGTTATTGAGCTTCTTGTTAAATTTTCTGTTTTATTTAAATTGATTGATTCGTTAATTAATTGATTAATATCAAGTGGTAAAGAATCGCTCTAAACAGTCAATATTAATTAGTAATTAGTAGATTTACGAATAGATAACAAAAATGGAGGAAATATATGCATCTAACTATATATAAATGTAGCTTAATACCAATTAAATTAAAAATAATGTTATATATACTTGTAGGCCTGTCTTATACACTATAAATTGATTAATTTTATACGTTTTTTCAAATTTATTTTGTTAACTTTATATGTGCGTACGAGCAGTTGATATACATAATATAGTATATTAATAATTATATAAAATAACTAATTAATAAATTAATAATAATAATGATAATATAAACAATAATAATAAGCCGTTATTTTTAGAAAACTGTGGAACTGTTTTACTTTAATAAACTTTATATATCGTTTATCTATCCTTTAAAAATAACAGAGAAAAAAGCAAAATAAATAATGTATATTCCCAATTATTGTGTTTTATTAAACCTTCCCTATATTAGAATGTTTATCAAATTGACGAAAAACAGGTAAGTTTAAATGTAAAATCTATCGATTGTCTAGTAAAACTGTTCAAATTGTTTGATTACCTAGGTAATGGTAGAATTTCATTGTACAATGATACTTACATATTGTACCTTTATACACATATAGATGAATATAACGTTATAAAGTGAGATATTGCGTGATATATCAGTATTGTTATTGTTATTGTAATGATTCAGCTTACCATACGTGATTTGTTGCATACACATATCAATGATTATACAATAATTCGTTTCATTGTTTGGTAGTATTTTAATATGAAACACTGTGTATTTGATACAACTCTAATATTTCATCCGTTTTTTTTTCAATTATAAACTGACAGAATAACAATAAGATGAAGAAGCTGGTTTTGGGTTTTATTAACGAAATTTTCATTAAAAACGTTGAGAATTCATTATTGTTGTCAACATTGTGTCGTTCTCTATATAGATCTACAAAATAAAATAAATTATAAGTGAAGGAGCAGCAGATCTTTATTATTTCACACAACAATGATGATATTAAGTCAAAGTGTTTCGCATTGTTTCAACAATATGAAACTGTTGGAATATTAGAGGATTTATAAGGAGAAAGTCTAGTTGAAAGTTTATATTTTATCGTTATTTCCATGCAAAGAAAATTCGTTTTGGGGTCTGTGTTAATATGTTTGTATCCCGGCGCATCCACCAATTTTACAGTTAAAGCAAATTAATTTTCTTCATAAACTCGATTTATTCAAATTGCCGATATTTTAAAAGAAATCCAACAAAAAATAAAATTAAGGAATATTACTTCATTTGAATTCTAGATATTATATGGCTAAAATTTTGTAATTATCATTTTTGAAAAGTGTAAATGTCATTATCCCAAGGGATTCACAATTTTAATTTAAATTTTTTCCATAGTATAGATTTATTAAACTAGTTTAAAAATCTGACAATTTAAAAGTGCACGTTTCAAAAAAATATGCCCGGAGCATCCAGCAATTTTGATCAACTCGGAAATTTTATTTTTCCATTAAATATTACTGTTTTCCTAACAGAAAACTGTTAAAATTCTATTTCATAAATAGAAAATACAACTTCATTATTTTATTGCTAATATTTTGTAATGTTCATAGAGAGAATGCGCATTTTTTAAAAGTTTGTAATCATATTACTATCCCAGCGCATCCACCACTTTTACAATATTTCCAACAACAATAATGAAGCAAAGAATTTAATTTTTCTACAATGTAAATTTTTTAAAATAATTCATGGACAGAAAATATAGTTGAAACTATTTGATTTTGTTACAAGAATTCAACGTGTTCGTAAAAAAGTACATATTAGAGTATGCAAATATGAGACTCTGCCGCCGCCATTTACTAAAATAATCATGTTAATTCAAAGAATGTCGGTGTTTTCATAACAGAAAACTAATAAAATCCCGTATAATTCATAACGGGAAAATACAGATGAGAGTTCGTTATTTTATCGCTGAAATTTTATAACTTTCATAGAACGAATGCACAATTTTGAAAAGTGTGTTAATATGTTAGTCTCCCGGCGCATTCACGAATTTTACAACGTAAAATTGGTAATGTTAAATCAAATACGGTAGAATACTGTAAAATTTATAAAACGAAAATGCAGTTGGGAGATCTTTATTATTTTATAACTAAAACTACAATTTTCGTATAAAAAATTCATATTTTAGAAAACGACAAATTTGCTCCCAATGCATTCACTATTTCTACAATTTCAATTTTTCCGCAATAAAATTGTTGAAATTTAAAAGAGAATTTGTCGTAAGTCTATCGTTAAATTCAGCAGTTTCCGCAAATGTGTAAATATTTGTCTTCCGGCGCCTCCACCATTTATAAATTTATAAATTCTTCTATATTTTAACAGAAAATTGTAAAAAATCAACGTAAATTTAAATCTACTGATTTTCATTAAAAATATTTCTATTCAAAAAGCAACGTCTTTGATAATCAAACAATAGTTTTTATAAATCTTCATCAGATACTAAAACTTTCGCTACCGTTACAAGTTAATATTCTATTCTTCTAGTAAAGGATAACAAAATTAACTTTGTAATTTATAAAAAAGATGAGCAACAGTTTGTTTATAAACTGTGAGAAACTCGTAAACATCCTGGCAGTTTAGTTGGGAATTTAAATTTAAAATGCGATACATTAAAAAATTGAAACGCTTATTACAACAAAATGTCTCTTTATATAAACTAGTTTCATTTTATGTTTATCGTAAATTTGTTCGTTTTAGAGCGATTCTGCATGAATTTAGACAAATCATCCGCCATTTTTGTCCAAATTCGAAAGTCTAATGAAATCATCAAATTTAATGATTCATATTTAAAGTCATTTCTATTGAAGAATGCAATAAATAAACAATAAAATTGAATATTAGAAAACCTTGTTGATTACAGATTAAGACACGTGTATGAATTTATGAAATACGATATTTAATAAACATGTTCAATATGGCCTTAATTCCTGTTTATTTTTCAATTTATTCTATTCTCGTAATAGTTAATTATTTACGTTTTTTTAAAATTTTTTTGAAAAGTTCATCAGCCAATTAGATTGGTCGAAAAATAAATTAAAAAAATAACAACTATAGTTATTTCCAATTAACTCTTCTATTTTATGATCAAACGTGTTTGTAATTTTTTATTATTTAATTTTATTTCCATTTATTCATACAGTAGCTGTAATTTATATGAAATTTACTATAATTAAATAGAGAATGATGATAATTTTATTGGTAAAAAATAAATAAACAAATAAATAATTGAGAGATATTAAATTCAATATTTTATAGCCATATGTTGTTGTTATTGAAAGGGTAATAGTAACAGTTGTCATAGATATTCGACAGTTTTCTTCAACCAACAACAACAACAACACAAAAGAAATCAAATTGAGAAAGGTTGGCACTCTTTTCTATCTTTATGTTTTTGTTGTGTGTCGTCGAATCTTAACAATATCACAGAAAGAAAACAAAAAAAAAAAAAAAAGTATAAGAAAAAGATGGGATTTGATTTCAACATTCTCTTCTAGTTTTGTTATCCCTCCATACGTTTGTTTTGTTGTTAAAATCTGTGTATAACCATATCGAAATTGATTTTGTCCTATCCCACAATATTTTAATACAGTTATAAACGAACTGTTTTCGATGCTTATAGCGGGGAATATTGAATTGTCGCTCCTTCAAGGTTTTCAATGGATTAATAAACCAAATTAATTAATGATATTTATTAATATTATTATCCAATGTTTAGATAATAGTTGATTTATTTAATGTGTTTGTTAAATGACATTGAATATTGTTTATGGATTATTTATTTACAGGTTCTACTAAAGATATTTTCCAAGTGTTTATGTAACAATAAAATGACAAGATTTTAATTTCTAATTATACCAATCCGGATGTTTTATTTTGTTTTGTTGTCTTTTATCGTGAGGGTTTTATTGATAGATATTATTGCATGAACCGTTCAATATTCGATAAATCACTTGGAAAATAATTAATCTGAATGTGGCCGCTAATAGACTGCGTGCAAGCCACTTTTATTAGAAAATCCAGTGATCTACAACCACTTACTTAAAATATATAGTGCTTAATTCGAGCTTTCAATTAAAATTCAAGTAGTGGTTATTGTTGTTGTTGTGCTTTTCTTTCGTTCCCTCTACCATTTCAATCTCTATTGTAAAACAAACAGTAAATTAATTAAATACAAATTAGAGTGTTTTATTATTTAATCGAAAATTGACCTTTTCATTGAAATAATAATAATAATAATGATACCTTGAATTCGTCGACAATCAATAATTTTTACAAGTATCACCGCTTCTAATATTGCATCGATTTGTTTTTTTCTATCTTAATCTACACCGTCTAGAATATACTTTATCTATCAATAAATTAATTAATTAACAATCCATTATTTATGGGCTTGTTAAAAGGAGATTATGGTAATTTAAAGTTCCGAATTTCGCTATTCTAACGTCATTGACACGCATGTATCATCTTTTTTTTTTTTTTTTTTAATTCTTCTAATTCAAAAAGTTCAACCTTGATTACAATTTTAATCAATCAATTGCATGTATTTGATTGTTGTTAATTATATTGTATAGACATATTAATAATTAATAACGAATAAATTGTTGTTGTGTACATGTAGGGAAATTCGAAAAGTAGAGAATCGATGAATGGAATAGAATAAGGTTGCCTTGCAGAAAGGTTGCCAAACCTTGATGATGGATTCTCTCATTCTTGACATTTCAACAAAGTTCGATATTTTGCATCAAATTCTACCTACCGACCTGCACGAAAAAAAAAACCACACACACATAAACCAACAAACATCAATACAGCATTAATATTAAAACTGTTATTATCGATTAGGAAATGGAATATAAATAATAATAATAACCAATAATTTAAAACAGTGATGGCACCTTAATATTCTCTATATACATTAATTTATTAGAAGGAGAAACTTAATAATTATAGACTAATGATGATAAATCAAGAAAGTTCAAGTTCTCTTCCGAAAATCGACGAAATTCTAGGAATCAAAATTGTGTAAAATTTAAACAAATACAGACATGAGTGAATTAAACCAAATTACGCTAATTAGAACTAAATGGCAACATTAACGTAAATCGGTGCTAATTGGATCTAATCAGAAATACTGACAATTAACAGATTTTGCTTGAAATACACAAACGAAATTCAAATTATAACAATATTTCGTTTAAATTTTCCGCGTCAACCCCACCAATCACGTGACCGAATCACACCATCGTATTGATCTGATTGGTGTTAATATGGCGCGAAATTTGGTTTATACTTATCGATTTTGTCGAAATTCCATTCTTATCGTTGGTTTGTTATTATCAATCAAATCTAAATTATTAGGTTTCATCGATGAAGATGATACGTTTCGTTGAATGATACCTTATAAACTGTGTAATTATTTTTGATTTATCTGTACAAATACATATAAATAAATGAATGGATTTATGAATATTTATAATGTTGAAATATAAAATTTTACTGAAAATAGTACCGGAATTATCTTTCTCTGTTAATTTGAACAGTTTATTATTATTTTAAAATCTATTTCCAAATTTGATAACAAAAAAATATATTAAATTCAATTTCGACGGGGAAAAATGGGCACATTAACGACTACAATATTACAGATAGACAGATAGAGAGGCTCACACACAATCAACTGCTTCATATTTTATGTATTTTATGTGACAATGCGATGGTGGATTTGCATTTTAAAATAGTTTCTATTCAAATTCACACAACTGACAAGTTATTTCGTCTATAATTCAATTTATATGTGTTTGAAAATCGGAATTGTGTGCATCAGAATAATAATGAATATTATTGTCGAATATTGTTCAGAGTGTTGTCCAATTGGACATTATTCCTACCACCAAATAAACGCTCGATCAGAACAAATAATATTCTTTAATATAGAAAAAGTACTCAAATCTTTACAATTATCATTAATCGATGGGTAAAGAAAACGACAAGAAGAAGACCCACGCGACACCCACTGTATACTATGAAAGAAACTAGCAAAAAAAAAATTAATCTGACTCGTTATTCAGGACAATGTCGTCATTATAAGCACCCAAAAAAGTTAGCTGAAATGACTTGAAGATTCAGAACAACGCAAAAAACTAATTTATCAAATCCTACTTATAATATACACGTGCTACTACTTAACAATTTATTAAAAATAATATTTATAAGAAACAAGGTAAAGAACGTACTTACACTTTAACTTAACGAATTTTTTGTAATATACGTTTGAAAATTTATTAAAGGATGAAACTATTAAAGGATAGTGGATGATTTGTGAATAATTAAAGTGCACGTTTATCGATTAAATTGAGTCAAGGTGTATTTGTTCTACTATAGAAATAGAATAATAAAATTGAATTTTATCCGGAAAACGAAAGTTTCTCAGTATTGTTCAAGCTAATTTGTATAGTAATTATTTTGAATTCGAATGAATTGGTCAATTATCAAAGTATTTACAATTTATTATGGCAATAAATAGTGACAATTGTAAACAATTTTACGTCTTTTCTAGTAAAATTGTAAGATTCAATTGACGTAAAGATACAATTTGAACAATTCTCGACTTAATCGTTTTATTGAAACAGGGACGTATTCAAAAAAAAATTGAACCTACAGACAAGCGAAGAACTTTTAAAATGTTCCTTTTTCTATTCTCTTATTGGAGGATATTCTAGGTTTCAGTTTGAAAGTTGATTAAAAATTATTGTATTGTGTCCTTTTCACGACTTAATAGTAAATTTGAACAAAAAAAACCTGTTGATTTGAAATGAAGTTTTTCTCAAACTTAATCGTAGGGAATTTGGATTAAAAAATATTGGTCTAAATCGTCTACTTTACAGTTTCTGAGATCCAGGTCAAAGATTTACAACTTTGCCTTTTTATTAACAAAATTCGTTAAATTGAGAGTAAAAATTTCAAAAATTAGCCTTTTCGGAATTAAAATAATAACAAAAATTGTTAAATATAGGCCAAGAATGTCTAAATATAGCCTTTTTACAACTTTAATAATAACAAAACCTCTGGAAATCTCTAAAAAGCAAAAATTCAATACAAAATTTGATTTGATAAGCCTACATAGTCTACTTTCTATAAATTCATTCAACAAAAAATCTACTTTTAGTAACTTAAACGCAACAATTATTCCAAAAACCGATGATTTTATAGGAGAATTTGTAACAATCTGTAATATAAAACAATAATTAAGACTCTGAATTGTCTATTTTTGACGATTTCAGTGCAAAATTTGCTTAAAATAGACGAAATAAAATAGTAGAAACGCCTCAAAATCTAGATAAAGACTGGTAGCCTGAGCCGTCTCTGCCTTGGCTTAAGAAATAATAATGATAGTGCCGATTTTATTTCAACAGGATGAAGTCCTTGACACCTGTTTTGTATGCATATACACACTCACAATAAACTCTACAACTAGTAGGTATATATATAAAGAAATTGGAAACCAGTGTGTTTCAATATGAACTTCAAAAAAAGCCACCAAACCAGACAGTTTGGCGACTAAACCAATACATTGTAATACAATTTTCATTCATTATTCAAGTCAAATTTCACCGAACATTTTTAAAATATTGTGACCGAAACAATAACGAAAATCGAATTTTTTTAGTGTTAGAGTGTTAGAGAAAAGACTAATTTTGTGTATTATAAAAATCGTTAACCAACTAGGTGAGTTTATTGTTGTTTAATTATCATTTTATCAGAGATTGATGAGTCCTAGAATTGTATTTGATAGAAATCATTAACAAATTAATACGTTGACCTTTTTTCCACATCGGGATAATTTATGGTTTCGTTATCGTTGTAATTTCTAATACAAGAATCCACCAAGGTGACCAATACAAAATTTGAACAAATTATTGTGATTGAAAATAAATCCGAATAATCGATTTGTAGTTTAAATTTGATCTATTCAAAATAGACTAAAAGAAGTTTAATTGGATTGGCGGTAAATCAACGATTGAGTCAAAAGTGCAACGAATTTGTCAAGGATTTCAATAATTTCGATATTATTCTAATTTATTGATAAAACATTGATTTGCATAGTTATTATTAGTTGAAGATTCTTCAATTTACATAAATATGTTCATAAATTATATACAAATTAACAATATTGTGATTTACAGGCTAATTTTTAATTTTTATAGCCGTATTAATGACTTGTCTCATTTTTTTCTTAATTTAAATAATTTACGATCATCGATGATTATTAAAATGTTAACTTTCGATTTGATGATTTCAATAAATTTCCCAATTAGCATTTCTATATAAAAATTTAACAATTATAATAAATGATTGATCGAATTCCGCTATATTTACTTTAACATATTTACAACAAATTCATCAAATTCTCACTATAGGTGTTGTATTTATTCGTCTATAAATACATCATCCTCTCAGCAGGTTAGTATTCTTATACTACACATTTACACCATCCGTATATTAAATGAATATACGTCTGTTCAAATACCCATCCTATTGTGTCTGTCTATCCTCAAACTACCATCACCTACTACTGCTATCGTTATACAGGATTCAATTTTCACAACGTATAACATGGTTAAGGGAGGGATTCGTGTCTGGAATATTTGACTTTAGGACTCATAAAGTCGGTTTGATTTCACAAATAGTCCCTATAGTTGTCGATATAATTTTCAAGTTTTCATTAGAATACATCTAATAAATTCGAAATTTAATGTTCTTATTGTTATTTACAGGTGTTTGTTTGGAGATTTTATGATGGAAATTTGGGCGAATTTGTTCATTTCAACGTTAATCTCGTTAATTAGCAGTACGTTGGCGTGCAACGGACGTACTTATTTCCGTAAGATTTAATTTGATTTTATTTTTTAAAAAATTATAGACTATTTACATATAAATTGTTGAAAATAATGGATTGTTCTGGGAATATTTGGGTGCGTCTTCTATCAAAATGTCAATGAAATATGTGTCTGTCGCCATTGACCTCGTTCCCAACGAGAAACAAAAAAAAATCGAATCATTTCACATGATTTTTAATTAAACCATCAATTTCATAGAATTCCCCAATGATTTAACGGTGCGTGAAATCTTTAAATGTCTCTTAGTTGTAACCGTAAAGGGACAACTTGTTATGTTCATGAAAATTTATAAATATTCACATGTTTCAATATTGACAGTTCCTTAGGGAACAATCTTCAGTAGTTTGGACACATTTTCTGTAAACCTGACTGGAATTCCATCGATTCAAACAATTCACATCGACGAAAATTGTCGTAACAATAATAGAAATTAATTAAATGTCAATTAAAATAACAAAAATGAATTATTTGCCTTTATAATAACAATAATAATTGTTGAACATATAACAACTATTTTTCTCCACTACCCACTTGTACAGGTCTAAAGTACTAGTGAATAATTAATGAGGAAATTAATGAGACGATCTAGATGCCACTTTAACACGAGTTAGTTGTTTGGCGAAATAATGACACACTGAATTGTAAACCTCTTCGCCCTAATAATTGTTGTTGTTGCTATTGTTGAAGTTAATTGGAATTCTTGAAATTACGAGATTCAATCAATTATTGTATATTTAAAATTAACACCATAGAAAAAATTGTTATAATTGAATTATTCGTTATTGATTATTAGGAATGGGTAATTTGAACGAATATGAGAAACAATTAGTTGTAGATATGCATAATCGTATGCGACAATTGGTCGCTTTAGGGAAGATTGCCGGCCAACCCTCTGCTGCCAACATGAAAGAAATGGTAAATTCGTTAAATTTCCACTATTATCACTATTAAATTCCATTTTAATTGATAGAAATGGGATAATCGTCTAGCTTTGGATGCCCAAAAGTGGGCTATATCTTGTTCGCCTTATATCCACGATCAAAATCGACATAATTGTATTATATTGTTATCATCTATTGATTTGTAATTAATTTATTGTTGATTTTAGCGAATTTTCTTGTTGGCCAAAATATAGCTTTGAAATGGACGACAAAACAACCGGAGAATTACGATGAGATGAAAGTTGATTTTTATAAAGATGCAGTATCGAAATGGTTTGGTGAATTCGATAATTTCCATTTTGGTGGACACAGTTCAGGCAAAACCGGACATTATACACAAGTATAATTAAAAAACAAACAATTAAAATTTACACGTTTAATTAATATTAAAATTCTAGATGGTATGGGCTGATACGAATTTAGTCGGTTGCGGGTTTGCTTATTATTACGATTATCTTCGAGGATTCACAAAGAAATACGTGTGTAATTATGGACCAAGGTGTTAATTATTAAATTAACTTTATACATATTCTTAAAGGGGTTTGTTTTGATTTTAGTGGAAATGTACAGGGACGGATGCCGTATGAGAAAGGGTATCCAAATTGTTATGCGTTTGGTTTAACTGATTCCAGAAAATATCCGGGTCTTTGTGGTGAGAATTCAATTAAATTTTAATTATAATATAATCAATAATTTTTATGTTTGATTATTAAATTTTCAGATGATCAAAATCAATTTTTCTTCAAATTTAATCAATTCATTGGATAACAGATTCGATGTTATAATTATTAGAAAATTTAATTTATACAGTATTATATTATTACGACTTTTTTACCAATTAATTGTTATGTGTAAAGAGAAATTTGAATAAATAATTTGTTTTTATTTAGAAAGTTTCAATAATTGCGACATCTATACGTGACATATAAAAACTTGAAAACGAATTGACAATTTTATAATAGCGCCACCTATTATACCAATCGCTTATTAACCTATTTTTGGTTATTTACAGTTTCCTATAAATTATCCGAATTGTAAATTAATAAATATAGTGCGGGTATTTACCAAATAACTGAATCGGTAACTGAGCGGACCATTAAAATCTACAGTTTATTCGATTTTGATTATAAAGCTTTAAATTCCCAACTTAATAATAAATAAGAAAAAGACTTACTACTTAACAGCACCTTAGCTCCTGTCCAACGCTGTCACATCTACTATAATTAGAAAATAATTAGTAATTTTGAATTAGTCTTCAAATTTGATTTACCCTTTCGATGAAGCGACCGCTGTTTAGTTACAAGGGTTGACTAACTCGTCCGTCCATCAGACACCAACACTGTAATCAAAGAAATTATTTGAAAATTAAAAAAAGAGCAGTAATAAAAGTCAAAAGAATTAAGCTCAGCAATAACTGACAGTAGTAATTATAATAGGAACGTGAAGTTCGCCAATAGTACCAATTTAAGGACGCAAATCTGTAATCTATCACTATATGTAAGCTATTAAATTTTGAACTGTAGAGTTGGTAGATAATTTAAAACTATACTAGTTTAGAAATCGTTAAAACGATGCCTAATGTGGATCTACTAAATATCCGCAGTCTAGTGATACTATAATCATCTGTTGTACTACAGCGCCATCTATTGGATAATTGTATTAATTAGAAACGTCAATATAGATGCCAAATATTCTAACCTAATTTACAATAAAATTTTTGAAAATTAATTGAACAATTATGAATATTGATAAGAAATTATCGTCATTACAGGAAATTTCAAAAATCCAACTATCGAAAATTCTCAATTGTGTTAATGATAAGAAATTTATTGTATTTGATCCTAATATAATCCGTCCATTAGAGAAAGTTTGCGGTGTAAAATGGTTAAAGTAGGTTTTATTTATTTATTTATTTATATTTGAATTAATTCAATTAACAATAATTTTTAGAGGAAATGGTGTCGAGAAAATCTTCAAATTGGAACCAACATCACCAAATTTCGGTACAATACCAGTTTTCTATATGATTTTCAACAATATTAAAGTTTTCAATCAAGTTGTTACACAAATACGTTCAAATATCAATCCTGCTGATATAAAACCGAACCAATATCACATTATTATAGTACCGAAATCATTACGAATATTTGAAGAAGAATTAGAGAATTTAGGCTTGTTTTACACGTCGATTAGATTACATTCGTTCCATTGGATGCCTCTACATTTAGATACAGGCATATTAAGTTTAGAATTACCGATGATTTATAAAGAATTATATTTACAACAAGATTATCGTATAATGTCAATTTTAACGAAATCATTGTGGCATTTAACGTTCGTTGTAGGAAGGCCACGATTTATTCTAACATTAGGTCAAAATTCTTCAACAATTCTAAAACAATTCGATCTTTATAACGACGATTGTGGTAGTAGTGATCGAATCGATTCCGATTTTGGTTGTTTAATAATATTAGATCGTAATATCGATTATCCTAGTGCTTTATTAACACCTGCAACTTATTCAGCTCTATTAAATGAAGTTTATGGAATTAAAACAGGTGTATGTTCGTTTAAAGATGAAATTAATGATGATTATGATAGTAAATGTAATCCAATTGTTAAGAAACAATCAGTTCATTTTAATTTAGATAGTAATCAAGATAAGATCTATTCAGATTTGAAGAATCGTTATTTTACTGAAGTTACAACAGTTTTAAGTAATTTAACAAAACAATTACGCGATGAAAAACGTTTTTCAAAAACAATGGCTTTAGATGAAATGAAACATTACGTTCAAACACAATTACAAATAACAAATGCACGTAAAAAATCAATAACCAATCATTTATTAGCAGCTGAAACTATAATTAATGTATTAGGATCACGTTATGAGACACAACAGAAAATCGAATTGGATATAATCAAAAATACAAATAAATCAACAAATTTCGGTTATTTAGAAGAATTATTATCGATAGAAAACGATAAATTCGTTACATTACGTTTGTTTTGTTTAATTTCAATAACACAAAAATTCAACGATACAGAAATACGTTCATTTTGGCGTAAATATCTACATCAATTCGGTTATCGTTATAGTTTTGCTTATCGTTATTTAATTAATGGCGATTTTATTCAAGAAACCACCCCAACAATAACACTACAAAATCGTTTAAAATTACCAAAATTCAACGTAACTAATTTCTATACGAATACGAATCGTTTAAAACAAATCCCCTCAAATCCGGACAAGATTTCATTACAATATCCAACTTGTTCTAGTTATGTTTTTGGTGGTTGTTATATACCGTTAATTACACAAATTGCTAGTTTATTATTGAATGCTGTACCAATTGATGAAATTCGAACAAAATTGGAATATTTCGGTTTATTAAATGTACGTAATGAACGTTCATATCCGTTACAATCACGTTCTGTATTGATTTATTTGATTGGTGGTGTAACATATGCAGAAATTGCTGCTTGTAATCTATTAGAAACATTAACCGGTTCGAAAATTGTTATTTTAAGTGATCGTATTATTACTGGTAATGATCTAATGGGAGATATTTTAGATGTACAGTAAATTGAGTAGATTATTTTTAAGGATTACTGTGATATTGTATCGATAAGCTATTATTCTATATAAAGAATGTATATTTTATTATCTATTAAAGTTTGATTTTTAATTTTCAAATTAGCCGCTTTTATTTCAAATTAACGTGACGTATTATTGAATTTTATTTCAATTATAGTATCGAGCATTACTATTAAATCTATAGCCGTTGATGCCAGCTGTACAACTGTCATCGGTTTCTAGTGGAATTTCGTTTTTCCCCCAAATTCCGTGTGTAAAGTGTTTCGTGTTTATGACGCTGTTGCGCAACTGACATCTTGAACATGTAACATTTTCTAAATTGTTGAAAAAAATAAAGTTATAAGACGTATGCTTTTTTTTTTAATTAAATAATTATAGTGATTTTTAATTAATAAAAAAATAATAGAAAAACAATAATAAATTTCGACGATTTTCATTAAGTGTGTCAACAATAGAAAATGTCCGGACTACTTAATAAAAAGTTATAAAATTGTAGATGCCATCTTGTTTTCTAAATTGGAACATAAACATGGAAATAGACTTTTATAACAACGACTAATGTAGGTTTATTTCGATTCAATTGCAAACAAATCAATTGGTTTTAATTAAAACCATTTTAAATCATTGGTACAACGGTTTCGTTATTAAAAAAAAAATTGTATCGAATTCATCATGGCGTCTTATTCAGTTTCCTATTCAATTGTTATTTTGGCGCCAGATTTGATTATTGTTTTTTTTAATTAATAAATTTGGGGGTGTTATAGGTGGATAAAATGGCAGGCAATGAAGCTACAAGCCAAACTACATTATGGTCTTCGGTGGTACACCAACCATGCGAAGAACCTGAAGATGCCGAATTACCCAGTACTGTGGATATGGCAGCTTTTAGTACCGGATTAACAGTAGAACCAACGAATACAACAACACAAAATATCGATAATAATAACAATAATAATAACAACAATAATAACAATAACAATAATAATAATAATAATAATAATAATAACACTAATAATAATCGTAGTGAATCTGACAGTGATTCTGAAGTAGATTCTAGTGTAAGTTAATTTTATTTAAAATCACGCAATTTACCACAATTTTTTTTCTGTTTAAAATTAAAGAATTCAGGGAGTGAAGCATCACAATCGTGCAGTCAATCAGATTCATCAGATACAGAAACAACAACATCAAGTATTGATACGACAACATCAAGAAGTCCATCACCACCAGAATTTTCAGTTACAAGTACACAAACGAATGGTTTACGTTTAACTATAGCAACAGTACGTAAATCTATTGGTAGTCCAATTAATAATAAAACCAATCAGAATGATGATAAATCGAATAAAAGTGGTGATTATAGTTCGTGTACGGATACACAATGTTCAACAGAATCTGATAGTGAGGATGATGATGATGATAGCGATGATGACGATAATAATAGCGAAAATCAATCGAATAATAAAATAGTAAAATCGAATAAACAATCTAATAAAGATAATAGTTTAAAACGGAATTTAAGAGCACGACCGGATAGAAAAGATGATAAGAAAATTAATAATAACAATAATAATAGAAAAGAGACAATATCGCCGGTGAAAAATCCGAATTTACGATCCCGGACTAGACCGAGAAAAACCAGAAAGGTAAGAGATTAGAAATAATTACTTTCTCATAAATATTTTCATTAATCGCGCCCTCCTTCTTGTTTACACTGGAACAATCGTTCCAGTAGTCGTATTAGTTGTAGTAGTAGTAGTGGTGTATTTATCGGGCCACGCGACCGACCTCCTCACCGGTATTTCTGTATTTTTCTTTTTAATTGATCGCTGTACTGCTTACCTGTAACTACTACTATTTATAATACAACTAAATGTTAAAAATCTATTATATTTAATTTATTTTAATTCATAAATATCAAGTGAATGTGGTTTAATTTATTCAAATATAATAAACAAATAAAACAATGGTGCGGCACGTGGATGTTACAACAAATACTATCGATAGTGGTGATTTAGCTGAAGGTGTATGGGAATATGTTAGTGATTTGGTTAAATCGTATCATTGTTTTAGAGATATCCAACAGGAATCGTATCAATATCAGGTTAGATCAATAGAATCTGGTAAATTCTAGACTATAATCGATTTACATTTAATTCAACCCTTGTGTCTTAAAACAAAAAAGTTCTAGAAGCCTGATTCTAGATTAAGATAAACGTTATTAAAAGGAAGTTTAAAATCTTCACTACTGTCTGTCTGGTCTTTTGTTTTATTATAGACTTATCACGCTCTGCTTCTTCATGATCATTACCCAATGTTATTATTAGTATTATTATTATTATTAAATATATTCACAGCTTTCTCAAGGTTGATGGTATTCATGAGAGGATAAAAAGGGGAGGTGTGTTTCTTTATTCTATTGTTGTGGTCTCTTAATTTTCGTTTATTAGTTGAATAAATAAAAAGTTTTATAAGTCGATTGATGATGATAATGGGTAGAGAGAAAAACCTTGTTTTGTGTCATTATTCGAGGCCGTGACCTTCTAATTCTTTACTAGAAAGAGTTTATTAACGAAATATGTCCACATGTTGATTGCTAAATTTGTCTATTTTATAATTGATTATTATACGGTTGATATAGGATGGGAGATGGAATAATTTTTAAATTCTATTCGATTTTAACGTTGACATTTTGAATTAAAATCATCACACAGGTAAAGAAATTAATTATTATTCAGTTAGCAAAACAATTCAGGCAATGTTCTTGTCTTCTTTACCATATCTCTGTCTTTTAGTAGCTCTATACGTGTTGGTTCATTAAACTGACATTGATCGAATCGATTAATCTTAAAAACTAATCATTATAGATTCGTTATTATATAATATTGAAGATTGTTTAAAGGGAGAAAATTGAAAGGGCGCCATTGAAATAAAAGAACAATATACCCTATAATATTCACCCTTCATTGTTTTAACATAGGAAATTAATATTTGGCCCTTTTATTATCGTATATTTCTCTGTTGTTGGTTACACAAGTAAAGTCAAGGCCAACAAGTATAACATTCTTGTTGTCTCTTACTCTATGCGCGAATCTTTAAATAAAAACTGATTCCAACAGTAATAATAATGGTAATAATAATAATAATGAGATAGTAGCACTTATAAAAAAACAAAAAATACTGTTTCGGACCATTACTCTGCTTCTTTACTACATTTCGCTCCGCCTTAATTAATTGTTCGAGTTGTCGAGCAATTTAAAGATTTGTTGTTCTTATTTAATGATGGTGTTTTTTTTTTTGTTATCTAAAATAATTCCTGAAGGATATCCTGGTAATAATTTGAAGGTTTTTGATTTTTCGAAATGTCACTATTAGAAAAATTTTGCCATCTATTATTCTTTGTCTTGAATTGATGATTAAATATCAAATCGAGTTTCGTAATATGATTTGTTAATGTTAACATATTTTATACATTTATGGGCAAATTGGGAATCCATATTAAAGTAAAAGTTATCTGTATTCCAATCAAAACAACAAACAACAGCAATAATAGCAACAACAACAAGTTTCACACGCTCAATCAGTTTGTTGCTCTATTGTAGGTTTCTGAATTTATTTATCGAAAATACAGTGTACACCATCTGAATTGATTTTAAAATCGAAAATCGATAAATATATTCTGGTTAAGACAATAACCCGATTTTTACAAGATTATTTGAATTGTCGGATTGAACTATTTTGGCCCCGGTGGAAATTCAAAAACTCTAGATTTGGTGGCGTGCGACTAATTCTAATGTTTGATCAACGGTTTTTCGCTTATCTTCTAACCGATTCTAATGACTGAAATGGAATTAGAAAGATTTCAAGGTGGAGTTTTTCAAAACAAAAAACTCATTTTTTGGGAATTTTCTCGAAAACTAGCAAAATTTGTTGCAGATTTGGAAAACGTTTTCCAGTTTCTATAAATTCGGTCAAAATCATTGAAAAATAAACAAAATTGGTCAAATTATGGGGGAAAATATAAAAATATTGTGAAGAAACATGCTTGAAAATTTTCCTCTATAACTCAAAATTCAATCGGAATTTTTTGAAACAAAAAATATCCTTAGATACACCTTAAAATGCTCTTTTTAAATCCGTTTTAATTTTTGTAATATTTCCAAAAACAAACGAGATATAGGCTAATTAATTATCTTTAAAATTAAAATATAATTCAAAAGGCTTCATAATACTCAGTCCAGGCCTGATAACAAAATCGTAAGGCTTAAATATTGGATTTGTTTTACTTGTGATAAATAGCTTGTACTGTATATTGTGAAGAAATCGAGGCTTGGCTGTCGTGAAACTCGTCATTTTTATTTTCTATCGATATTAGCAGTAATTATTTTTATCTAAATTAGAAAGATTCCTAATACTGATGAGGTATTCTAATAGAATTGATGAATAATGGGATTATTTTTATAGTATTTTTAATTCAAACAGAAATATGGTATTTCCCAATTCTTCGTTATAAATATTCCAAATTTCCTGTTTCTATCATCATCTGTTTTAAAATGTCTTTATTTTTTTGCATTTATATCGACGTCATAGTTAGTTTGATAACTGGAACTATAACATGTGTTTAGTTGAGTTTTCTAAATATTCGAAATATTACAATGAAATATATTAACTGTAAGTTATTTTTTATATATTTTTAGTTAGTATACTTTAAAATTTTATGACAAAAATCCACCTGGTTGTAGTAATCGCGTGATATCGTATTACTTCAACTTTCCCCTCTTGTTTTTAATGCATGCATCCTATACGTATCGCCCTTTGTTGAAACACCCTCCACTTTTAACATATGTATATGAGGGTTTTACACTATTCCCACCACAATTTTAGACGTTTTATATCGTGTTGTTTGTTATTGTTGGTGGTGTTGTTGGCGTCAAGAAAACGCGCGTATTGAGACGACTAGAAAAATAAAAAATAAAATAAAGCCACCAACATCTAAACCAACCACCCTTCTAATATGCGTGTATGTTATATTTTCACGCGAAATGAATGATTCATATCAAAATCTCTATCGATCCAGGTATTTGTAATTGTAGTAGTTGACGGTTAGAGTTAGGAAATTCCAAATTTTTTTTATATTTGTTTTTTTTTTTTCGTTTTATTTTTGTTATATAGATGGCTGCATCATTACCATTATCAAGAGGTTCAACATATTCTAGTTCAGATACAGATGAATCGGATGCTGATCGTGCAATTTTAGCATCATGTAGTCTACAAGAGATAAGACAGGAGGATTTAGCTGCTATATTACCTGATCAACAAGAATGTGATGCATTTGGTGATTTTGATTGTAGTAATAGTAATAATAATAATAATCGTAATAATAATAATCATAGTAATAGTAATAATAGTAATAATAATAACAACACAAATAATAGTGTTAATGGTGGTGGTATTATTGATAAAAATTCACCACAAGTTGGTGATATGTCTGGATCTGATATGGAATTACCACAACAAGCTGTTAATGCATTAATACAAAGAACAACAGAAAGTTCAAGTGAATCTGAATCGCATCCACCACCAAATCCAAATACATTATATGCTAATAGTTTATTACAACAATTCGTTGCACAAACACAAATGTTAAATGCACCATGCCCTATTATACCGCAAACAACAAATGATGGATTCAATAATAATAATAAAACACTCATTGGAAATTGTGAAATACAAAATAATTTAAATAGTAATACAACCAATATATCTACCACTAGTTCCGCTACCACCACCAACAATAACAATAAAAATAGTAATAAAGATAACACGAATAATAATAGTAATAAAACAAAAGATCTGGATATAGATTTAGTTAAACGAAAACGTGGACGTCCTAGAAAAGGCGACAATTCTAACAAATCATCAAATGAGAATAAAACGAATAAATCAATAAATGTTGATTATTGTGGTGATCCGAATGTATCACCAGATTCTGGTATACAAAATAGTCCCGATCATGTATCAAGTCCTGAACCAACAATTCTACCAACAACAAATAAAATTAAAACATCAAATCATAAAACAATAAAAAACGAATCGAAATGTGATAAAATTACAATAAATAACAAGAAAGAAATTAATAAATTATCGGTAACTTCAAATCGATTTGATCGTTTATTGTATGGTAATACGGATCGTGTCTTATATCCACCTAGACGTAAATCGAATCGACCGATATTAAAAAAAGGTCCAGGACGACCACCGAAACCAAAATCAATCAATAATGGTAATAATGAAACGAAAATAAACGAGAAAAATAGTGAAAATCTTAACAATAATAGCGGTAGTAGTGGTAATAATAAACATCACAATCATAAAACAAAAATTGATAATAAACGACCAGTATTAGTTGCAAAGAATAATAAAACTGATAATACAAATATCAAATATACAACATTGAAGAATCTGAAATTAATGCATAGTAAACATAAACATAAAAAACATAAAAAATGTAAATTTAAAATATTAAAACCGGTTACAACAATTGATGCAAATAATGAAACGAAAATTGAAATCGATAAACTGATTAACGATTTTAGTAAATATTGTGTAATTGGTAGTAATAATAATATAAATAATAAATTACCAAAAGAGAATATACCGGAAATACCGGTTAAAACAGTAAAGAAAGTATCAAAAAAACGTAAAACTGCTGATTATAGCGAACGTAAAAAGAAGAAAATCCATATAAATGCAACAGTAAATAAAATAACAAATAATTTAAATAACGAACAACGATTACCGTTAAAGAAACGCCATTATTTATATTCAGATGGTAAAAATAATATTAAACAAATTAAAGATGAAGATATAACAACAGTAGATGATGAGGAGAAAGATTCAACAAATAATACAACAACAACTTTAAAAGGTAATGATAATATTGATAAGAGTGGTACTTCTACTACAACAACACCAAAAAAACGACACCGTTTAGAAGTTGTAAATAGTAAAGAGAATTCATCGAATTTAACTAATGAAACACAAAAAAATAAACCCAAATTATCATTAGAAAATCTCATTTCTGAATTAAAAATGAAACGTAATAATAATAATATTGTTGAAGTTAAATGTACAACAAATGAACAAGAATTAACACAAATTACAACAACCAAAAAAGATGTAAAAGATAATCAAGAACAATTAAAACAATCATTTGATACAGTTGGTAATAAGAAGAAAATACGAAAGAGACGTGCAATTAATCGTACTGGTTTTCCTACAATCAAGAAGAAGAAGAAAAAATTGATTGTACCTGTTGATAATGAGGAAATTGAAGAGAAACCAACTCTAACTAGTAATACAACAACAACAACAACAACAACATGTGATCGTGTACCGAAAGATGGTGAAGAATACAATAAATTCATTCAAAGAACTGAAATTGATAAAATAACAAAATGTGAAGATTCCTTATCATCAATAATAACAAATACAACAACAACAACAAAATGGGAGATATTAAGTGAATGTGATAGTTTACCACAAGATGAACGTGAATTAGAAAATGAGAATAATAATACGAATTGTGATTTAGATGAGATATCATTAGAGGCGAGTATAGAACGTTTACGTTCGCGTCTCGATAAAAAGAAACGTAAACGTTTAAATAATCACAATAATAATAATGAGAAAATAATTGATGTTTATCCGAAACGAAAATTACGCGATATATCACCAGCTAGTAGTATAGAACCGTTAATTGAACGTCGTTTACGAGATGAACGTGCATCGGCGTCAGGTGATGAATTGAAGAAAAATCGTAAAGTACCACGTTGGAGGAAAAAATATCTTGTTGCCGGTTTATTTTCTGATTATTATAAAGAAGATGATGAAATTGTACGTTTAAAACGTAATGAAAATATAACAACAAAATCCCGTTTAATTTATAATCCAGATGAACATCCATATGGTTTATTACCACCACCATACCATTGTGGTAAATATTTACGTTGTCGTAAAATACCATTTCAATTACCATATGATTTATGGTGGCAACATACACATTCACAATTACCAGGACGTGATATTGTACCATCATGGAATTATCGTAAAATACGTACAAATGTTTATAATGTTAAAATAACAACAGGTGCTTGTGAACCACAATCTTGTAATTGTACACCATCATCGAATTGTGGTGATGATTGTATTAATCGTTTAGTATTAGCTGAATGTCCAGCTACACATAAATGTCAAAATCAACGTATACAAAAACACGAATGGGCACCAGGTTTAGAGAAATTCATGACCGAATCGAAAGGTTGGGGTGTACGTACAAAATATCCGATAAAATCCGGTGATTTTATCTTAGAATATGTTGGCGAAGTTGTATCAGATCAAGAATTTAAAGAACGTATGGCTACAATTTATATCAATGATCAACATCATTATTGTTTACATTTAGATGGTGGTTTAGTTATTGATGGTCATCGTATGGGTGGTGATGGACGTTTTGTTAATCATTCATGTCAACCGAATTGTGAAATGCAAAAATGGTCAGTTAATGGACAATTTCGTATGGCATTATTTGCATTACGTGATATTAATAGTCAAGAAGAATTAACTTATGATTATAATTTTTCATTATTTAATCCAGCTGAAGGACAAGAATGTAAATGTGGTAGTGATATGTGTAGGGGTGTTATTGGTGGTAAATCACAACGTGTCCGACAATTACCATCAATTGAACAACAACAAAAAAATAACGGTAATAATAGTGGTAATAATGGTAATATTAATAATAATAATAACAATAATAATGGACGTGTCGGGCGACCTAGAAAGAATCAAGCTAAACGTACAATGAATAATTTAAAAGATTTACCAATACCACAACAATCATTCCCGGTAGTACCGGCACCACAAGTTAAACCCATCAGTCATCAACAGAAATGTTTCATATTAGAACATCATTGTTTCTTATTGAGGAATCTATCAAAAGTATTACTAATTATCATTATTAATTACAATAATTAATTATTTGTGTTTTAGGTGCGAAAATTGCGGGATAGATCGAATAGTTCTACAACAACAATATCACGACAACAAAGTATTACGCCAACAAATCAAACATCATCGTTTATTAATCATTTAAATGCTTTACAAAAACCACGAAATATACGAACAAGACGTTTAGCACAAGCTGAAGATGATCCAGAATTAAATAAAACAGTCAAATTAGCATCAGTATTAAAAGATATATGGAATATTGTCACAAAATCAAAAGATGATAATAACGAATTAATTGGTAATTTATTTATGACATTACCAGCAAAACGTAAAGTACCCGAATTCTATCAACGTATTAATGAACCGATTGATTTAAATACAATTGAACAAAATATAGCAACTGGTTTATATTTAACACCGGAAAGTTTCGATAGTGATATGAATCGTTTATTTACGAATTTTATACGTTTTTATGGACGTACACATGAATTAGGTATTGCTGCAATTAAATTGAAGAAAATTTATATTGAAGCTAAACAACAGAATTTAGCACGAATTGGGGATGTTTTAGGGACGAAACCACCACCGAATTTTGTTTCAAACAAAAATAAAAGTAATATTTCAATTTAATTAATCTATTTGATTATTATTATTATTCTTTAATAGGTGAAGAAGAGGATACAATTCGGTGTATTTGTGGTCTACCACGTGATGAAGGTTTAATGATACAATGTGAACGTTGTATGGTATGGCAGCATAGTGAATGTGTTAAAGCTGATGTTGATGCTGATAGTTATCATTGTGAACAATGTGTACCACGTGATGTTGATTATGAAATACCTCTAGATGAGTTTACCGAGCATGGGCACAGGTAAATTTAGCAAAAGTTGGACCCTATAGCTCATCGGAAAAGTTGCTGCGTGTTTTAATCGATTTCCCAATGAGCTAGAGGGTCCAAATTTTGTTAAAATACTCTAGAGACCCTCTTATAGATCCTCAAAAAAAATCTAATTGGTTTCAAACTAATAGGATTTATTTTTCAACAATGTTTTCGAATCGTCCTTTTAGCAGTAATAAACGCAAAAATGTCCCAAAATCTGGTCAAGTTTGTTAAAAATGATTGTAATTTATTAAAATTTGAAATTAATCGAGTAAAAATTGTTTTCAAGTAGCGGAATTTATGAAACTTGAATAAGTATTTCAAAATCTAATTGTCTTTAAATAGTGATTAAAAATCGAGTTTTAGTCCTTAAATTTGACTAAAAGTGCTTTATTACTTAACAAAATTCGCTTCTAAAACTTGCAATTAATAATGAAAATCATAAAACTCGAAACTCGAAAATTCCGCTAAGTAGAAACATCAACGATTACAGTATCTAAAAATTTAGTTTTCTATTTGAAAACCCCCCAGTATACACCGAATTTTGGCTGATTATTGTTGATATTTTCCTAGGTATTATTTAACACTTCTACGTGGTGATTTACAATTGCGCCAAGGTGATACAGTTTATGTACTTCGTGACATTCCAATACCTGGTACAGACCGTAAACACACTTATGATACAATCGGAAAAATCGATTTTACCGAATTGGATATCTTTCGGATTGAACGTTTATGGAAAGATTCAACGAATGGCCAACGTTTCGCTTATGGTCATCATTATTTACGACCCCATGAAACCTACCATGAACCTACAAGAAAGTAATCTCTCAAATATTTACAATTATATCAAATTTTTATTAATTGTTAAATTGATTTTAGATTCTTTCCAAATGAAGTAATGCGTGTACCATTATATGAAGCAGTACCTGTTGAATTAATTATACAACATTGTTGGGTTATGGATATAAATACGTATTGTAAAGGTCGTCCGATTGGTGCACCTGAAGAACACATTTATATATGTGAATATCGTGTCGATAAATCGGCGCGTTTATTTAGTAAAGTATCAAAATCGAAATTTCCAATTTGTACAAAGAGTTTCGCATTTGAAAAATTCGAACAACGTTTGAAAATCTCACGGACATATACACCGCACGATTTAGATCCAAGTTTAGTTAAACCACGCGGTAGAAAACCGCAAGAAAACGATAATGATAATAAAGATACCGTTAATATTAATAATAATAATAATAATAATAATAACAATATTCAAGTTAATGTGCCTGTTATTAGAATACGAGTAAGTTGTAATAATTGAGATAATTTCAAATTATTGAGTATTTATTATAGACTCCTGTGGAACAGAAGGCTCGTTTAAATAAGATCTTGCTGAATCTCTTGAGTAAAATGCCAACCAAACAAGTATTGGATGTTTCTTATCTATTGGAAGGTGGACGTAGACGGAAGAAACAAATTGATAATACAATAAAGAATTAAGCGAGTTTTTTCGTATACATATTTTCTAATTTATATAAAATGGGTGATATTTAAAATATTTTACTCTATTTTATTATTTTTTATGTTTTATTATTATTATGGATAGAATAATTGTAGATTTAATTGTTTAATGTTTCTCATAGTTCTAGAGGTCACTAGTCATAGTATTTTTGTTGTTAATTTTCTAAATACAACCCATTATTTATTTGTATATAGGAAAAATATGATGGAAATTGTTGCCTTTTATGATATATTATTGAATAGTTAAACGAGAAATTTAATTGAGAATGATGATGAAATCAAATTTGTTGTATTTTGTATAATGAAGAGCACTAATTTTTTTCGATTAATTTTACCTGATTTCCCAGTGTAGTTTTCGGTAAGTTTCTCTTTTATTTATTATTATTTGTATAACAAAATAATTTATTTTGTGTTTAATTGAAATTCTTGCCTGATTAGGTCGTAAGATTTAACAACTTTTTGAACATTTATATATTTCACAATTAGATTACAATTTTCTAATAAAAATAAAATTGTTATATTTTTCCTTATATCTTGTTTTGATTTAAAATCAATTGACCTAAAATCCGTAATTAATTGAATTCAATTATATGCAATCGTCCTTGAGTATAATCATTTATCTCGGAAAAGAACGTTTATTTTTCAATTATTCATACAATTTCATGTTTGATAAACTAAATAAACAATTCTAGTTTTTATTTTAATTAATCTCACGGATCAGACAAAGGTGATTTATAAAATAGTTCATTAGATAAACGCAAAAATGGCCGTTGGTATTCCTCCCGATGGCGGTTATGGTTGGATAATTGCCCTCTCTAGTGGTCTATCGAGTGTAAGTGAACGAACATCACTTAATCACGACTTAATTTCATGCACAATTACAGTTTATTATCGTACCATTATCAGAAGTTTGTGGGCTATTATTCAGTGCAATTTTCAAGAAATTACAACTATCGGCAACTGAAATCGCTGTAATACTCAATTTAAATAATGCATTCGGCATGATTATGGGTCCATTTAATGCTATACTACTAAAATTATTCAATTACCGTACAGTAGCATTGATTTCTTCATGTTTAGTAACTCTAGGTGTAACACTATCAGCATTCTCGACAACTTTCCCACTATTTATCCTAACGTACGGCTTAATTACATGTTAGTAAGTTTTAAAATTGAATTAATTGGGAAGATTATTGTTTAATTTTGTTATTTTTATAATTGTAGCGCTGGGTATGGGGATGAATATGTCGGCTTTTGTGGTAGCTTTGAATACGTATTTTAAAGAGCGCCGTAGTCGAGCCCAAGCGATTGCCGTAACAATACCCGGTTTCGGTTCGGTTCTAATACCGCAAATTATCAAATTATTATCGGAATATTACCCGATTGATGGTATGATTCTAATATGTGGCGCTATCTGTTCGCATCTATTCATCGCTGCAATGCTCCTACAACCGGTTGAATTACATTTGAAATTCGCACAATTTAAATACGGTAATTCTTTTATTTCTGTATTGTTGTTGTATTAAAATCGGTTTAATTGCAGATTGAGTATCGGTAGTTGAAACGATGCCTCCTGTTGATCAACAAAACAATGGTACTGATAATTATTAGTCTATAAATCAACAATTCTACAATTATACGTCCACAGAAATCGCAGAGGATCCACAAATAGTTAAACAACCAATTTTCGATTTGGATCTGTTGAAAGATCCGATTTTTATCAACATTATGTTCGGTATGGCGATTGAATTCTACGCTGATATCAATTTTACTTTACTGATACCGTTTATATTAAGCGATATTGGATTTACAACAAACCAAATAGCGAATTTCCTATCAACTGTTGGTACAATCGATCTAATATCGCGTCTATTTGCGCCAATGATCGGGGAATACCTCAAACAACCCCCCAGATTTCTATACGTTTGTAATATAATCCTGTTAGTAATAGTGAGATTTTGTTAGTTTATTTTATCAATATTATTATCACCTTTATAATTGTGATTATTTTAGGTTTGTTACTATCGAAACGATTCGATATTTTAATGGTAGTTGGAATCCCATTAGGGTTGATGAAGGGTATAAGGAAGGTTTATCAGGGTTTGTTGATACCACAGTACGTTCGTTTAGAGAAACTACCATCAGCTGTGGGTATGGTAATGATGATTGAAGGTGTTATTATTTTAATTGGTGGTATTATAATTGGTTTTATACGCGATACAACTGGTGATTATACAGTTTCGATTATTATTTTGAATTGTATTACGATCACGACGGTTGTGATGTGGCTGTTGGAGGGCTTTATCAGTAAATATTTGAAATTTAAGTAATTCGAGCGAGAATAAAAGAAATACGACATTAAATACTGTATTTTTTACCAATTTCTGTTCAGTTTTTAAAATACGCAAATTTCTGTTAGTAACGCATTGAAATATTTGAATTTAAAAAAATTATAACCATTCAACAATTTAGGGTTTTCTTCTATGAATATTGGCGACAATGATGAAAAATAAACAATAATAAACTTACCAATTTGTTTAAAAGTAGACCAATTTGGCAATTTTAGAGAACACTGCACTTTTTTAAAAATGTTTATCACTTATTCTTATCAATTTTTGTTTTAAGAAAACTCAAACACTACAATTCTGAAAAATTTAGGGACTTTATTTGTGATTGTTGGCAGCAATTTTTCCAATTTAGTTATATGAGTTTTCTAATGCGCATTTTGATAATTGTAGCTCGATCCACAATAAATAATTCAAATTAATTCAAATTTCCACTTTATTCAAAATTTCAATCAGTTAAGCTAATTCGGTTTAAAATTGTGTTGTAATAATAATTAATATAACTTTAATTATTATTTTTTGCTAACATCAGAACTACATTTAACCCAGCACCAATGCGCCACATATAAAGGACTGCGTTCAGAAATAGATTATAGTGGAATCAGATTGTTCGAGAAAATCTAAAAAATTCACCCAACTTATCGTATTGACATAACGAAATACTGAAAAATTAAAAAATAACCAACTTAAAAATAAATTTAGATTTACAATAATTCTGCCTCATTATAACAATAAAACAAGTTTATAGCTCTATTCTGAACGTAGACAATTGTTTTTTGACAGCCGGTGACATCTGTCAAAATTATCAACTATCAACACGTGTTTGCAATTTTGCCGAAATAATTTAGAATATTTCCTTAAAAACGAAATAAATTCAAAAATACGATGGCCGAGGTTGATGAAGACAAACCGCGAAATTTCCACGAGATGGAATTAGACGACCGTATATTAAAAGTAAGTTATCTCCGCTTTAATAGAATTTGAGGTTATGTTGATAAATTTCGTAAAATTCCAGGCAATCGCCAAATTAGGCTGGCAAACGCCGACTTTAATACAAGAACGCGCAATTCCACTGCTATTAGAAGGCAAAGATGTGCTAGTACGCGCCCGGACTGGATCCGGTAAAACCGCCGCATTTGCCATACCGGTAATCCAAAGGATTCTAAACGGTAAACGTACAGCTCTAGTACAGGAGACTAAAGCGATAATTTTGTCGCCTAGTAAAGAATTGTGCCACCAAATCTGTGATGTTATCAAGAGTTTAACGATGAAATGTTTAAGAGAGGTGCGCGTCATCGATATTTCACCACCGGTTAATTTAAACGAACAGAAACCGTTATTGGTGGAAAAACCGGATATAATTTGTTCAACTCCCGGACGGTTATTGAAACATATAAAAGCCGGCAATGTGGATTTGAAGATATCGTTAGAATTGATTGTTATCGATGAGGCTGATTTGGTATTCTCGTTCGGTTTTGAGGACGAAATTAAAGAATTAATGACGTAATATTTCACTATTCTACAATTCTATTATAATCATTAAAATTTGTAGATATTTACCGAAAATCTATCAAGCTATTCTAGCTTCGGCTACTTTAAGTGAAGATGTGAAGAATTTAAAAAGTTTAATTCTACACAATCCGGTTATTCTAAAGCTTGAAGAGCCAGAGATAGCGCCGACTAGTCAACTAACACACTATCATCTATTAGTTGAAGAGATGGATAAAGCGACGATATTGTACGCTTTATTAAAACTGCATTTAGTCCGAGGAAAAACGATAATTTTCGTTAACACAGTAGATAAATGTTATAAGTAATCGAATTGAATAATCTCCAATTGATGATTAATTTGTAATCTTCTAGGATCAAATTATTTTTAGAACAATTCGCAATACGTACATGTGTATTAAATTCAGAATTACCATCCCAAATCCGTTGCCATTCAGTAAATCAATTCAATGCTGGTATTTATGAGATAATTATCGCATCAGATGAGAAATCTTTAGATGGAACTATCGATAAGAAAGTGACTAAACGGAAAAGAGATAAAGAAAGTGGAGTTTCACGTGGAATCGATTTTCAATACGTTGCTAATGTTATCAATTTTGATTTTCCATTAGATGTTGATTCTTATATTCACAGAGCCGGACGTACGGCCCGTGGCAATAATCAAGTAATATTTCGTAATTTTCAAACGAATTTTTAATAATTTTTATCAATTAAAACAGGGTAGTGTATTATCGTTGATTAATATCCGTGAGAAACCGTTAATGGAACAAGTTGAGACTCATTTAAAAGCCGGACAAGACGACATTTCAATATTCCAGTAATTATCAAAATTATTAATTGTTTTATTTGATAATTTTGTTAAAATTCTAGAACTTATCAATTTAAATTGGATGAAGTTGAAGCTTTCCGGTATCGAGCGAAAGACGCCTGGCGGGCTGTAACAAGAATCGCCGTTCGGGAGGCGCGTTTAAAAGAAATCAAACAAGAATTGTTCAATTGTAAAAAATTGAAAGTAATTTTCATTTTAATTAATCAATATTTAAAAAATTACAAGTGAATTTTTAGACGTATTTCGAGGATAATCCGACAGATTTACAAGTTTTACGACACGATAAAGCTTTACATACTGTACGTATACAGGAACATTTGGCCGATGTTCCCGAATATATCATACCGCCAGCTTTGAAGAGTTTAGGGGGTGTTATGAAGAAGAAACGGAAGGGTTTCGATAGGGCCAACGATCGTTCTTATCATATTTATAAGGTAATTTCGTTTTAAATTGATTGATTATTTTTTAATTGATTTGTTCTAAAGTCGAAGAATAGTGATCCTTTGAAGAGTGTAGATTTGGATATTTCCAAGAAGGAGAAGGTAATTTTTATTGTTGTTTAATTGTTGGATAATTCTAGTTTTTTTAAAGGCCAAAAAGACTGTAGTTTTGGATATTTCCAAGAAGAAAAAGGTAATTTTTATTGTTGTGTAATTGTTGAATAAATTCAAGTTTTGTTCTAAAGGCGAAGCTTCCTTTAAAGAATGCGAATTTGGACGTTACCAAAAAGAAAAAGAAGGGCACGAAGAAAACGGATTAATCATCGGTGTATTAATGGAAATTGGACGATTTGTAAACAGTTTTATTACCGATAGAGCCGATATTGATGTTTATCGGCGGTAATAAATCTGTCTTGAATATTTGTTGTAATTCCGCGAAATTTAATTTAAATGAACCGCAATAAAAGGGTAAGATTATAAATTATTTGAATCATCAAAACCTTACAACACGAAAATCCGGTAAAATCCTCCAATTTAAATTATAAGCGGATTTTTTCCGTTGGTAATTTGCCTATAAATAAGATCCCGGATCGACTGATATCGGCTCTTCAAAATGAGCGACACGTCTTTTATTTTAAAATTCACAAAATCAAGTTTGTATTCGAATTCCGTAATGCGATCAAGTCAATTTTCAAGCTGGAAAAGTTTGTTTTTCCTTTGAACGAACATATCCAAATTGATGTTGTGATTGGTTTAACAACTACTTATTTTAGCGTATAAATTGATAAGATAACGATCAACCCCCCACTTGGTGGTTGTTCAAATATAAAACCGCACCATCAACGGTGCCTTCTTTGCACTTCTATCTTGTCACAGCGAACAACAACATGAATACGAACCTATTTGTTGTGCTTTTAGTAATCGGTAAGTTTATTTAAAATCGAAATTCAGTTAACTGTTTCATTAATTTCAGCCGGTGTGGTATGGGGTGAGGTGCAATCGTGCACTTCGTGCGGCAGCGAATGCCAATCGGCTTGCGGTACTCGGCATTTCCGCACGTGCTGTTTCAATTATCTGAAGAAACGCAATTTGGAAACGCCAACTTTACCGCAATTGGCGTTAGATCCGAGTCTACGTCTGGAATTGTGGTTGGCCCGGACTAGAAATCCGTATTTACAACAATACGGCTTCGACGCTACTTCTATGGAGATTTCCAAGGAGTTCATCGATAAGGACCGCGATACTATCGCTTAAAATGTAGATTAATCAATTATTATATGTGTTAGTGGCTGGATATTAATAAATTTATAAAAGTAGAGTCCACCCCTATTTGATTCTTATTTATTAGCCTGTTTAGTTTGATTAGGGGATGTTACAGGAATTTTTGCCGGGGGTTTTAAGTTTCGAGTATCGCTAGGAATCTGCTTTAAGTAGCGATACGGTTCGGTAGATGGCGCGAATTGAGCGATGGGGGTTTCCAAAACGCACCTATATGTATTGAATTTTTATTTTCTGTGTTTATAAGCGAATTTCCAAAATTTGAACATCAAAATTGTGTTTTTTTGATAGAAATTGTTGCTATTTTATTTACGTATAGATAGTTCAATTCTCAAATTATTCTTTATTGAATCGTTTAAATATAACAAGGAGGTAGAGCGCAAGTAGCGGTAGCACTCTTGGCCGGCACGACATCTTCATCGGAATTCTCCACCGAGCTCTGTTGTTTGCGCCGATTCAACTCCAAATTGGCCTCCTGAATTGTCTCCCATAATTTCGCTTCGGACATGATCTGGCGCGACAGGTCCTCGATGGCCGGTTCGGCGCTCAATTCCAACAGACTGCCTATGGAGTCTTCAATTACCTCGCCTTGGTCGGTTAACGCCGGCAAGTTGGACCGTTTACGGCCGCATCCTGAAACGGAACCAACGCGTCAGCGTTAGAAGGCCGGTCACTCGTCAAAGAAGGAATTTTTAATTAATTCTGGCTTAATTTGATGCTTGGAAGGATGCGTAAGGTGGCGTTAGAATTGTCCAAAACTGGAAAAATCTGAATTGCTAACGAATTTCCACAAATAAATATTGGCTAAATTATAGGGGAAAATTTTAAAAAATGAAAAAGATGCTTTAACATTTCAAAATTTCTTCAATATTTGCCAAATATTGTAGACCAAGACATGATTTTTTCAGCGAGATCTTACGCATCCTTCTTGGTGTTAAATTAAGCGGAGATCATCAATCAAAAATTGCCTTTTTCGACGAGTTGCACCCCTCGACTAATCCCAAAAATACTCACCAGTAAAAGCGTTACAGAACGGCCGTTTTTTCGGACTTACGATCTTATCCTTCAGATTGAAATCCAACTAATTTGATAAAATAAAATAAGAGAATCAATTAGAAGCGATTATTTGTTGTAAATGGGATAAACTTACGCGCCTAGGCAGGAAAACGGCGTCAATTTCAATTACAACAGCCAATATAACGAAAATAATCAAATATCTAAACGCTGTCATATTTCGACTGAAAATATAACAGTAGCAAATTATTAACAGTGATAAATGGATAAGCTTTATTGGTGTGTATTAATGTGTATGTGTTATAATAGACGGAAATCATCCCCCCTATTGGGCAATATTACAATGAAACACTCTCGGCTACCGGCTGTGAGGAATTCAAGAGGGTAAACTACCACCACCATTATTACTATTATTCCTATTATCATTATTATTGCTAGTTGTAGAATGTCTAGGAGTCTAAGGCCTGATTGTAGCCGCATTCGGCAGATTAGCCCACTTTCAGGATTCACTCCAGTTACAATCCAAACAATTCTAACTAAATCTATCGATAATTAATCGAATCGATAAGGAATTGTAGCAGAATTTTAGAAAATTCAATAATTTTGGGCCAATTAGAGTTGTCCCGGCGCATCCACCAATTTTACAATTTTGCAAAATCAATCGAAAATTAAAATCAAACTTACCCTGTGATAGACCGACCAGTATTGAGACAATCGACACAATTAACTACAGCGTGGTTAAAGAGTTTATTTATATAGTGATTTCTCGTACACCCCCTTCGATAAGATTGCGCACAAAACCGCTACCCACCAACAACCCCATTATTATCGAAGTGTCATGTTTGTACGATGGATATAGAGAATAAGACAGGGTTTGTAAAAAAAAATTGCCACATGTCAGAAACATTCGAATTCAACTAGGAAATTGTAATTTTCCGATTTAATTAACATTTTAATTCTATAGAAATACGGGTTAATTAAAAGTGAAAAAAAAATGGACAGGTAACGAGTTTAATCCTCCCCAATCGCTCAACTGGTCAGTAGTTTATTAGATTAACAGATTAGAATTTTTCTGTAATAGTTAATACGTATAATAAGATGATATAATTGGTTGAAAATAGGGGTGAAATTAACTTGTAGAGATTTCTAACAAAAGATAATGAAGGAAGAATGATAGTAGTGGCGGTGGTGAAGGGGTTAAAACGCTTATAATATCTATATTTGGATGAAATATGATTTTGGGGGCGTACCTGCGACCCTTAGAATACATTTGTAGGTACATGCGCAATACAATGAAGATGATACGAGGGCGGAGTTTGCCACCCTTATACACAATCTCCAATCCCTGTTGAGTGACAATCAAAACCGACCACAAAATATTATAATACCATCACGCAAAAGAAAAACAACCCCAAAACTATAATCCAAATTAGACTACAATTACGATTTTGATCTAAATTTATTTNATTACTATTTTGATCTAAATTTATTTAATTATCAAATCAACCCTTATTTCGTGAAATTTTATATTGTTATTAATTTTGAAATATTGATGGGTAGATTATGGATGATTTGGGCCGAATGGATGATCTCTAACGGGGGTGTGTCCGTTGTGTTGTACAAAAACCACCCCTATACAATCGGCGGTGGTGGCGGGTATGCGGGGGGTTTCGAATGATGAGCACCGGAACAACTATACCTTGTGTCAGTGATATCATCGGTTTAGATAATCCGGGTGTCTAGTTAGTTCTCTTACAAAACTGGCTTCATTTTACTTAATATACTTGACCATATTATAACAAATTGTCTTGTTAACACAATAAAGTGATAGTGTTGGTTAATTTGTTTGATAATAGGGTGGTTTTTTCAACAATAATCGTGATTATTTGTGAAGATGTGATAGGTTTTTGTTGGGATAAAGATGCTGCATTACAATTATTCCACATCGTTGTCGCATTTTTTGAATTATCACCAATTGGAAGATCAACAAGTTAATGATAATGATAATGGAACGAATATAAATACTGGAACAACATCGACGACAACAACAACAACGACAACAAATGGATTCTGTGATGATTTCTTGCAACATGAAGATATCCGGTGCCGTAGTAATTCATCATCGACAACTAGCAACAATAAATCGTTCACAATTGCGGCTATTTTGGGTTTAAAAAATGATAAATCCCCCTTATCACCGGCGCAATCTTCATCAACAACAACACCAACAACAACAACAACATCCGATATGGGTGCTGTAAACTTAACCGTTCATCCAACAGGAACCGATCGGGCTACACTTTTGAGTTGTAACCGATTACAACTTCCTGTCCGGCACAATTCTTCAACAGTTGGCCTAACAACAACAACGACACCAGGAGGTGGACATTATACAGTCGGGCATGGTTGCCCATCAAGACAAACAGGTATTAGCCAAACGATTGTTGAAACGGGGCCAATTATATCGAATTAACACCCGTTTTAATTACATTCTACCTTGCACAAATGCGATTTTGATTTCAGTACGCGGCTTGAAACATTTACAATCGACAGTGATCCATTCGAATAAAAAGAGTTGTAAGGGTAAACGGGTGAGGACGATCTTTACACCGGAACAATTGGAACGTCTTGAGGCGGAATTCGAACGGCAACAGTACATGGTGGGGCCGGAACGGCTCTATTTAGCGCACACATTACAACTGACTGAAGCTCAAGTAAGTTGTTTGGTTATTTTCGTGGAGGTTTTGTTGAAAATTTTGTCGGTTAAAGGTGAAGGTTTGGTTCCAAAATAGGCGAATCAAATGGCGCAAACACCATCTAGAATTGACACATCAACGTTTAGCTGTGTTGAAACAACAACAATTATTGCTCGATGAAACACATGCGGATGTTCAAGATACGAACAGTTCGACGAGTACGGATACGTGAAATTGTCTGTATTTTTTTGTACAATTTTGTCAAGTTTTCTTTTATTGTAAATATTGGTAGGAATCCAAGGGAATAAATCGATATTTATAGATGTTTATCTAAGCGAAAATTGTGGTTTTCTTTGATTTGCCACCAATACTCACCTATAAAAATCACCTGTTCATTGCGACAAATCCACTAAACACTAAACTTGCACCAAATGAGGCGATTTTATATCGAATAAACGGCGATATTTCGATTAAAAAGCCGACGAATATACGGCCGTTATTATTAATTTCTGTCGTTATTTATGGCCGAAGATAAGGTGGATCTGTAAACAAAACCCGACAAAAATCTGTTGATTTATTGCAGCATTTTTCGGGATGCAAAAATATCCAATAACTCTTGTTAATATCAAAACAACAAAGTATCTCGGAAATAAATCTCGTCGCCCAACAATACCAGTCGAATATTATAGTTGAGAAGCAATAAATAAAATAGCAGAATCAAATAAAAGCAAAATTGGGGGTGGAGTGCGCATCCACCACCCACCCTTTAACAAAAAAAAAGTAATTACACATCAAACGAAACCGGGGAAAAATGCGGTTGTGGAATTCATATTGTTTTCATAACGTAACGAGCCGTATCTGTTCTGTTGTTGTGTTGTGTATATCCGACGATATAAACTGTCATATATCAAGTGGCCTCTCGACAAAACTGGGGTGGTCTACACAACCCCCGATTATAGGGGATGATGATTTTGTCCGGTACAAGGACATGATTGACTATATGTTAATATCCTCATTTGTCGGCAGATTTGAAAGCCCAGTCAACGATCGGTGGTACCGTTAAATCCACCCTCTGTTTTATTTAAAAATCATATCATTAGGGCGCAATTTAATAACACCCCACTTGTCGCTTTTTTTCTAAATTTCATTAAAACGTCGAGATTTCTAGAAAAAATCCCGGACTACATTTATTTTGGAAATAATTAGAAGCCAATTAAGTTCTCGACTATTTTAAGTGAATAATAGAATCCACCCCTTTTTAATAAATAGCACTCACACATACAAACAACAAGATTTTCTCACAATAGTCGTTCGAAAGGACGACATAAATTTGTTAAATAAGAAGCAAGACTTGGATAAAAGAGACGATGTCCGTGGAAATGTAGACGGTGGTGGATGGGTTATAAAAGAAGAGAGCTATGCAGGAATTCCGAAAGAAGCATCAACTAGGGGCTGGGATGCTGCAGAATTGGGGGTAGTTATGTGTGTGTGTGTGTGGCAGTAAAGTCTCAGAGACAGGACACCACCAAATAGAATGAATCCACCATCCCCCTAGTCGGCCAATATGCGCACGCTTGACTTTTAATAAAAGCGTAGCGAATGATTATTTTATTTTTACGTAAAGGACCGCCGTTGATATGTGCGCCCTTCATTTTACTAAATTTTTATTGTCGGCTATTTATAGGATAATAGATGATTAGATTAAGGGTGAATTTGCACGGAAATTTATCACTTAAATTACAATTTGTAGAGTTGAACTCCTCTTCTACAACGACTAGATCGGGCTAATTATAACTTGTAAAACTATTCAGTAATAAATTAATTAGAAGATTCTTTTCTAAATTATCAAAATAGATAATTAAAATTTGAAAATAATGATAAAGATAATTAGAAAGCAAATTAATTTAATAGAATCGAGTTCTGAAAGTTGATTATGTCTTCAACTAATTAATTAATTAATGCAAAACCGGTCATTTTTCAAAGTTGAACAATTAACTTTTCTAAATTAACCATTTCTAGCGTTAATATTCACAATAAAAAGGTAAATTTTTACTAATTTGAAAGTGCCAATTCTAACTGTAATTTCTCAATTAATTGAAGACTAATTAAGGGAATAATTTCGAAGATTATAGTTGAAAATTCACAGAAATTGCAGAAAATACTTACACTTTTATGGATACGTCTATTTTATTGCCTAGTTCGTCCATTTCGAAAACCTCCAGTTCAAAAAACTCATTATTTTTCGAAAAATTGATAAATTTAAACTAAAATTGAAAAATTCCGCTTCAAATTGTCTAATAACTTTTAGATTTTATGTTTTTGACAATTAAATAGCAGAATTGAAAATTTAAGAAAATTCGTAAAATCGAAATAGTACTAAATACTGACGAGTAATTTAGGGCCCTCGAAGATTCGCTTTCAACACCGAAATTTGACTTAAATTGGCCCTTTTTTAATATTTTCCAAACAATTTGCTAGAAGTTCTAATTCTTTATTAACTAGAAAGATCTATACGGATGCTGGGCTAAAACTGAGCCGCCAATTTGGCGAATAACTCGAAAAATATTGCAAGGACTCATAGACATCGTTTTGTTAAAATTTAGACCTCGTAGCTCTTTTAAAAATTGGTCAAAAACGCTCATTCTCGATAACATCGCGATTATTAAAAGCAAATTGCACACGTCAAATGATTCGCAACAACTTGAAGGAGTTTAAGACATCGACATTTTTATTTTTCCGCATTTTATTCTGGTACAAAATGGAGAAGATTGTCCGTTTTAACAAATTGCAACATAATTTAGCATTTCGGAGTCAAATAGCCTGTTGATGCTTGAAATATTTTTAAATTGTGGTCGAATACTAGAACTTTACACTCGAGACAAGAAAACTTGAAGTCGATAAAACACTAAAAAACTCGAAGTTTACAGTTTAATTTGGAAGAAAATATGGAAACTTCTAAATTAATAAAACACAAATATTACAATTCCGATTATTAGTTTTTAAATTAAAATTTTTTTCAAACTAAACCATGATTTCCAGCGATTTATCAACAAATTAAAATATCAAACTGGACAACAAAATAACAAATTTTATTGGAATTTCAATAATCCGGATATCGGAGTAAAACTGGACGTCTTGGATCAGCTGAAATTCAATTTACGTTGGTAACAATACTATTAAAAATACAAATGTACAGGGTGAACCATGCGAATGGGACGTTAAAAGTATATGAAGTTCTAATTAATGGAAAGAAACATAAATTCCAACCGAACTGATTCAACTCTATGAAATATAATGTAATTTGATCTTCTATTCAAAAGCCAAAATTTCGGACCATAAATCAATTCGCCAAAGAATCCAAATCTATTTAAAATAAAAAGTGGGTTGCACCACCCCATATAGCGGGATAGGAACGTTATAAACCTAATTAGAACTTTTAATGTCGCGCCTTCTTGGTTCACCCTGTAGAAATAGGAGCAATTACATGTGTCTACGTGTTCCGGTGGTACAGGTATTAACGTTGTCCTTCGGAAATTCACCCTCTCTTCAACAAAATAATAACCTACAACAATAAATACAATCGAAATAAATATCGATTAATTTATTACGTACCTCGATTTAAAAGCGATAAAAATTTCCGTCTTCTACACTCAAAAACTAGTAGTGGTATGAATAAAGTTAAACAATAAACAATTGTAACAATAATAATAATTTGCAACATTTTTTTTATTGTTTTATCCACAAAATTGAATAGGAATCGAATGAGAATTGTCGCATCAATCGGATTTTGCGTCAATACAAAAACTGATTAGATTAGTAACGGAATTTGTAATAAATCTAATGATTCATAACTCGAAAATACCGTAAATTGATGACAATGATAATAATGATGATAATGGTGTATCAAGTTGTGGGAGCTAATTTCTCAATGTTGTTCTATACACACATATACATAACGTAAAGCAGACAGTATTTATTGATCCGTGAAGCTAATTTAGCAGCCTCATTGGACAAGTTTATTGGTAATTTACTCGTTAATATCTTAACATTGAAAATCTTCCAATTTAGAAATTAATTAGCCGCCAACTCGATCTCGTGTCAGAAACATTAGAAATTACAAAATAATTAAAATCGAACCATTTTGCTTTAATTTTTTGCCGATTATTGTTGTTTAATTAAAATCGGTAAAATTGTTAATTTCGTTGTAATATGTAGCGTTATATTAATAATAAAATCATATGTGTATAATTAAATTATGGGGTGGCTTTTGTTGTTTTGTTATAATTCAATGTAGCGCAAAATATATAAACGCCACTCGACTCTGAATCGTTTTGTAAAGTTGTTATATGTACGTGTATATCTGTGATGAAAGGGGATGATGGTGTGTATGAGTGACGGTCGTCAAGGGTTCGAGCAAGGGTCATAACTAATGATAAAACATACAATCCTTTGTCAAATATTTTAATGAATTATTGTGCATCATTATTAATAAAATTATAAAGGCAAACTGGATGCAATTGTGGTCCATTTTATGCACCAAATACACTAATATAAAACTAATTAGATGATTTATTAACATTAGATTTTATTGTTGCGATTTTTAATTGTAATGCAAATAAGTGGCCAATCTACCTATCAACCCCTAACTTGATCTTGCATCCGCTGATGCGCTACTACAACGTATACCGTTCACCACCACCCCAACTCATCCCTCACTTTATATATCGTATAATCGTGTTTTCCGGGAGGCTTTCGTAACAACGTATAGATATATATAGAGAGAGAACCGTAGTCGAAGCCGTGGAATGCGAGGTATTTCAATTAATCCGCGAATCAAAAGAGGCGAGCGTCGCTTTATGCCGCTACTGTTACTACAACTGCCGATGCCGCCAACCAGCCAGCATCGTCGTCGTCGTCGATGATGATGACGACGATAACAACATCGACGACGGCGGCGGCGACCTGACAAAAGCTAATATCAGGCCGTCTCTTTCTTTTACTACCCCCTATTATCCGGTGGATGAGCGCTTGTTTTGCCCCATCTCTCTATAAATTCGGTAAATGTATTGTAATATTAGCGGTGATTTTTCCGTCGTAGACCTAAAATGTGTACAATTCAGTTGGGATAATTCGATTTTAACATTCGATTCTACCATGCGGAAATAATCGGTACAAACGGTTAAATTCAATACAAATTTATGTAGTTATTATACTACAATATGCAGATTTTTATATGAACAAATCATAAAAACGAGACAGGTCAGTTTGTATTGATCCGATTTTAAAATCGCTCAAAATTACCAAAAAATGAAGGCTAATTCAAGAATCGTTTAAATCGGCATATAACCACCCTTACGTACATTAATCACTGTATATTTACCAATTACTAACGAAATTCATGAATATATAGAGGTCCTTAACTAGTTTATACAGGGTGTAATTAAATGCCTTGAATACGCAAGCCTCATTATGCCAATTGAGGGTCAAAATGGACAGAAATTGTTTAAAATTGAGCAAAATTGTAGAGTTATTTGATAACCGCTGGTTAAAACAGACTTTCTGTAGTTTTATCGTCGAGAAGCAGGTGCCATCTCGAATTTTCAGGCGTAAATTTAGCCATTTATAGGTTACAATCGCTGTTCAAGTACAGGGCTTTTTTCGCCCTCAAACAAACAAAAATAAAGAAGTGCTTTATTGTTTGTCTATTTAATAAAAAGTAAAACAACTTTTTACCCCAAATACATAACACTTAATGGCTTGCCCCTTTACTGACCCATTTCCTTACACATAATATATTTTTTTACAAACGATTACGATTCTACTGGCTCTAAAAATTGCAAAATTTCAACCGCTTGTTTCTCGAAAACGA
>JACDRP010000332.1:0-65316 GCA_013841185.1 Hycleus phaleratus | reverse complement strand
GCCTCAATACAAATCCGGCAATTAATGAATTAATTTACAAGGCGATTTTACAACTAATTAGCGATGGTGTAATCGAAATTAAATCAACTCTAGACGACTTTATTACATTAATAGCAACAACACCGTAATTTTGAATTTTAATCGAATTTCTATCGAAATTAATGAAAATCATTACAGATTCCCGTCGAATTTTGTTTATTTGATAAATCAGTTATTAATAACTGATATGGAACAGGAATTATCCAATAAGAGTGTCTATAAATCGACGTTCAATTTGTGTCTACCACAACATCCGTTTATAACGATTTTAATTGAGAATTCTGATTATTGGCCGAATATTTACAACGAAATTGTTTCAAGTTACCAAACTGGAACCGAAAATCTATCGATTCATTTAAATCAACTATACAGACCTGTATTTTTTTATATAATCTGTGATCCGACGAGGAATAATCAAAATTTGTTGATTTTAAAACAAAAATTATGGTTATTTTTGGTTAACGATCCGACAATACAACCAAATAAAGTTGTACAAGAGGCCATCAATTGGGTACAATTCAGTTCGGTTAATTCGGTAGAAACAACGAGTCGGTTATTGATAGAAATTTCTGCGATAATTGACGAAAATCGTCGAATTTTCGAGCCAAATCTACTAATTTTATTACAAATTTCGTCTTTACATTATCTAATTTTAAACAATCACGATCCTAGAGTTTTGATGTTACAAATTATCAAACTGATTGAAAATTGTGATAGTCCAGAGATTATCGATGTTAGTTTACTGTTAATCTCGAAAACAATTCCGCAATGTTCCAGTGTTTATCTATCGCAATTGTTAAATTTGAGTAAGTAATTACGCTTAATTACGCCGTATTTTAATCAATTTTGATTCAGTAAAACTTCTAATTAAACGACAACCATCCAATTTAATTATACGGCAAATATTGAAATCATCATTGTTGCAATGGTTATCGAATTCGTCGATTTTAATTGTTAATTCCGTGAAAATTGTGCGAGAATTATTGCAATTTATTGACGATAATCGAACGAAATCGGTGGTTAATTATAGGAAATTGTTGGAATTTTGGAAGAAACAAGAGGATATTTTAAAAGTCTTCAACGACGAAATCTATTTATCGATAAAATTGTGTCTAGAAATCGAATCTTGGAGAAATAATCGAGATTTATTCGATTGGTTATCGAGAATTGACGAATTACCGAAATATTTCCTTATAAAAATCATTAATCTACTCTATGGATTATTTCTGTGTGAATTCGACGATGATTATCGGATTAATTTGAGGATTTTCGATATTTTAGTGAGGTGTAGTGAGGATTGTAAGAAAATTAATCAAGATTTATTGACGATAATTTTGTTTAAATTGACGAATAGTTTAAATTCTCAATTACATTTAAAACTATTGAAACAATTACCGAAAATGGCGAATTTAAAGGAGAATTACAATAAAGTTTTGAATACAATTGAAGCGTTAACGAGAACCACCAACGTTAATCTTTTATGTTTTAGTATGGAATTAATGTTCGATTTATGGCAAATCGATAAATCGACATATCCACATTTAGAGAATTTATTGATCAATAAGAAAGTTGATGATTATGAATTTTTGATAATAAAAGCACGAATTTTAAGGGATTTATGTGCATTGAAACCGGAATTATACGGTAAAGATATGGTTGCGCATTTATCGAAAATTTTAAATGATTGCAACGATACGAATGTGATCGCATGTTCGATAGCCTTAGACGGTATACGACAATTGTGCAAAATCGAAATAATCGACGCTATAACAACATGGACAAATCTATGGCCGATTTTTATAAAAGATCAACGTAAATTGATTATAAAAAGTTTATGTAATTTTATAGCCGAATGTCCGCAATTATCGTACATCGAATCCTATCAGAATTTTTTAGATGATTTATTACAAGTTTTATGGACTTATTTAACAAATGATCCAGACGTTGATGTGTGGACGTACGTCTTGGATGCAATGTTACCGTTCAATATCGATCAAATTACAGGAAAAATGCCGCAAATTTATTTAGATGATGATAATGATAAACATCACCAAATTGGTTATTGTTGGATCAAATTCATAAAAGAATCACCACAATCACTATTACCGATAATCGGTGATTTCTTTATAAAATCGATCAATTTAGAAATATCGAATTATTTGAAATATGTTTATCAAATTAAAGGTGTACGTGAACCGATTGATTATTCGTATCTACCAACAAATAGTTTAGTTCGTATTATTGGTTGGTTTATTAAATTTGAAGCATCCAAATTTAAAACGATCAGTCGCAATGAACGCTCAATTATCGCTGAATTGTTGAGGGTTTTCAGTCAACAATACTCGAAACCTTTACCGCCATTCGATTGGTGTTTCTTACAGGAATTTATCCACGAGGAAGATTTGAAACATTATTGTATCAATATAGCGGCTCATCAGGTGATTTTATCGGGAACTGCACGTAGATTAATCGAAAATTATCTAGTCGCGTTAACTGAAAGTTACACTAATGTAATTAATTGTAAATGTATTTGTTTAATTATTAATTGTAATGTTTTAGGATGATGATATTGTGTTGATTTATCGTAATTTGAAACATATCGCCAATAGTATCCAACCGATTGTTTTAAAACCTTTTCTACAAGTAACGCTATTGTCGGCGATTGGGAGGTTTAAAAATGATGAAAATTCGATTTTTATCGAAATTGCTGATTGTCTAGAAGGTACACTAGATGATAAAAATATCCAAGATACAAATAAAATTGTTATTGCTGAGATTATTTCGACTATCGTTGACGATTTAACTGTGGACTCGCATGTGAGTAACTCGAAAAATTAGATTATATCGGGGAAGTCCCCGTTTATAACGACCCTGAGTTACAGACGACAATGATGGAGTATGTTTTGTTAAATTTTTCCAAATTTTCCCTTATAATTCCACCAATATTTTCAATAATTTTCTCACTAAAATAACGAAAAATTTTACCCCAATATTTATTGTAGTTATTAATTTATTTTTCGAGTCTATTTCCACTTCGATTTCTGTTTCTACTTTCGTTTTATTTCCGTTAAAATTATTTCCCAGTCGGTTTCTTTTATGACTCTTCCGTGACATCTCTAGTCTTGGTTTTTTCTCAAATTATCGGTTCTTATCGGGTTAAATAGAGGCTAGAACAGTTGAAATATTTATTAATTATGTTTATTAATTACACATTTTCTCGTTATAGTTGTTCGAAATATTATCAAAATGCGTCATTAAATTTCCACCAAAACAACTCGATTTATTAATATCGACAAAAACAACTCAATTTGAAGTTAATTGTTTGAAGAAATCGATAAGAATTCGTGCTAAATTGGCTTTGAATTCAACAAAATCACCGTTGAACTATTTGAACGATTTAATTGATATCGGTCATGATTTTCCAAGGTAATTATCAGAAAATTCAATCTTCTATCTAATTGTAAGATTGTAGTTTAACTGGATTTATATTTGATGAATTTATTGAAGTATTCAAAAAACATCGCCACAATACAGAATCGGCTTTATGGTATTTAGAATTTTTGGGCCAAATACAGGCTTTAATAGCCGATAAAGGCAGTCAAAAACAAATCATATATCAATGTAATATTTTGATATTATCGACGATTATATTTAGTGGTCATTTTATTTTTTTAAAGAACCCAATAGATTATCGAGAATTATTCGATTTATTCCCACAAGCTATTGCTACACTTTTGGATATTAATCATTGGAGTATTTGTACAATTATGGTGAGAATTCTATTGTATGCGTAATTATAATTTATTCTAAAAATTATTCACAGGCATTGGAATGGTTGTATTTTATGTATAAAAACGAGAATTTCACACAAGAATACAAACGAGTCTTCAAACAATCCTTACAAGCACTAAGACACGATCATGAATTTACAAAAAATATGAATTGGATGAAATTTATAAATATAGAATTTTGAAAATTATCATACAGAAGTCTCATTATCTGATAATGTTGTGGGTACCGTTAATGACGTCGGTCGCCAATCGATCCGTTCCGATACACTTAAAATCTCATCATCCGTTCCGGCCGATGGCGGTTGGGATGTTTGGATATCAACGGCCGTTGCCGTTGCATAATTCGGCGGCAACGGGTGCAATTTCGATGGATCTAACAAATTCCGATTCTTCTCTTGATTGCTGATTTGTTTCTGTTTTTGCGGTGTCCGATTCGGTGATGATTTCCGGCTGTTGTAACTCTTCAATAATTTCGCCCTTAAACAGCCAACATCACTTAAATAATAATTTATATTAAAAACAATATTTACGCATCGATTAATTTCAATAATAATCGATTGTATTGTTGGTATTCCTCATCACCGAACGGATTCGGATCATGTCTGGCATGCTCATATAAATCGCAAAATTGGTGGATCAAACGTTGTCCGCTACCGTTCAAAGGGGCTGCTAGTGTTGTTAATAAATAAGCGCGTAGATTTTCGTTCGGATGGCGTACAAGACAACTGTCTTGTTTCGTTATTTCCTTCTCTAAAACTTTAACATCATCGACTGCTTTTAAACGGTAATAATGCGCCGGTATTTGTTGGCCTGGATAGACGATATATCGTGGATCTTTTTTACTTATCAATTGCGGTTCGCATACGATCCGTGGTATTACATCAATACGACGTTCAATTTCGCGTTTTAACGCCTGTTAACAGTCTGTATGAGTGCTATAAATAGAAATAAATTCGACATAATTCACCTTTGAACCGTCGTGACCTATCGGGACATGCGGGCCACGCCTTGAACGCAACGCAAAACGCATAATTTGTCTTTTTGCAAATATAAATAATAAAATAAATGTTAAAACACCTAAACCTATAATGATCACAACGGTCACACCAGACAGTTCTTCAGACATATTCTTTGGTTTTGTTAACTTTTCAGCACGTGTCTGCATCGGGATTATTTAAATAATCCAAAATTATCGATTCTTAATTGATGAATATTCCACAATAGAATAATAAAATTTTAAACAATTAATCGATAGTTTAAAAATTGTCAACAATTGAACATAACCTCCATGACAACTATGACAAACAGTTGTACAAACCTAGTCAACGAAAAACCCTACAAAACTTTTAGAAAATATCACAAAAATTGAAAAATAATCATTTCTTATTATTTTCCATTTCTAATATATCTAAATTACGATAATTATAAATAGATTATAATGTTTTAATAATTACTAACGCTTTTAATTGAGGTTATTTTGAGCTACATTTAGATAGGTAGTTTGACAGGCGTCAAAAATTGTTAGGTTATGTGAATCAAAATCGATATCTCGATACAATGAAATTCGTATTAATTTCCTTATTTTTGTGTTCAAGTCTAATTAATATAATTGGGGCACAATCGAGTTTAGAAGAAGAATCGACAGGTTCCGGACATTATACAATAGAAGGCCGCGTATTTCCTCTATCTGATTATCAAGCAACGCAACAAAACTGGCAAGCGAACACACGAATCCATGTAAATGGTGGTGAATATATTGGTTTTGTACGCAAAGATGGTACTTTTATCATCCACAATATACCGTCCGGTTCCTACATTGTTGAAGTATTAAATCCCGATTATACGTTTGAACCGGTACGAGTTGAGATCAATTCGAAGGGCAAATATCGCGCTAGAAAAGTGAACCATATCCAAACATCTCTAGTATTACAAGTGCCGTATCCGTTGCGTTTGAAAGCGTTAACGAAAACGAGATATTTCCAAATACGGGAACAATGGCGTTTAACCGATTTTATCTTCAATCCAATGGTATTGATGATGGTATTACCGTTAGTATTAATTATGATATTGCCGAAATTGATGAATGATCCGGAAACTAAAAAGGAAATGGAACAAATACAGAATTTAACGAAATTCGATTTACCGGAAGTTGGCGATATGGTGTCCAACTATCTAGCTGGTGGTACGCAAAATGGTAACGGAAATTGTGCCGTACCACAGAAGAAAGTGCAAAAAACTAAAAAACGACAGTAGTCTAATTGTAAATTGTATAAATAGAAGAATAAATTTGTTTTAAATTAGAATTTATTGATTTTTTTTTCGTGTGTATCCCAATTTGGGCGCTGCATTTAGTTAATCGTTAATGCGGAAAATACCGTAATCAAGATGGCCGAAATTTGAACAAACATTCGTGGACTTTCGATCAGTTCAACGTGTAACTCAAGGTAAGCAATACATAAAAACTTCAAACTCATTTATTTTAAACTATTAGTATTGAATTTGTGTCTAGTTCAAATTGTTAGACTACAAAATATGGGTTTTACTGGAATATTACGATTCCTAGCCTATAGGACAGTTGAAATATTAATCGTAGCCTTGTTGATTATACATATTCCACATCTACCACCAGATGCGAAGATTTCAACGCCTTACAGGTACCAATTCTTGTTAAAAAACCACCCTTAAATTAACGGGTTTGTTTTGGTAGTATACCCCCGCCTCGTCCATTAGAGGGCACTTTAAGCTTAAACGATAAATTAGACGAAGTCGAAATCTGGCATAAGGGCGATTTCTTGGGACCGGAAGCTTTCGTCGATTATAACGACCAATTATACACAACCATAATAGGTGGTGATGTTGTTAAATTAGTCGGCAATCATATAACACCAGTGGTGAAATTCGGTAAACCCTGTAAAGGTCTATATCAAGAGGCAATTTGTGGACGTCCATTAGGCATGGATTTCGATCAAAATGGGGTTTTGTACGTGTGCGATTCGTATTATGGTGTCTATAAAGTTGACGTTAATACCGGAAAGAAAGTACAATTAATATCGATTAATCAAGAAATTGAAGGGGTAAAACCAAAAATACCGAATTCTGTAGTGGTTGGTAAAAACGGTGATTTCTATTGGACAGACTCTAGTACGGAATTTGCGTTAGAAGATGGTGTTTTCGATATGTTAGCCGATGGTAGCGGCAGGTGATTGATTCTAATAATGAATATCGTTAATAATTAATGAAATAATTAATATTAATTTTGTTATTTTTAGACTAATTCATTATGATGCGAAAACGAAAAAGAATACGGTTTTAATGAAAAATATCCATTTCGCCAATGGTGTTGTATTAGCGAATGATGAAGAATTCGTATTGGTTGCCGAAACAGGCCTTTCACGAGTCCATCGTTATTATTTGAACGGTCCAAAGAAAGGTAGTCACGATATATTTATTGATCGTCTACCGGGTGTACCAGATAATTTAAAATCGGATGGAAAAGATGGCTTTTTAATACCGTTAGTTGTTACCTACAATGAAGATCATCCATTAATCTATCATGTATTGGGTCCATTCCCATCATTACGTAGATTATTAGCACGTTCATTAGGTATGATTGAATTATTGTTTAAAATTAGTTATCGTGTATGGCCGAATGAGTTTTCGGAACGTGCCGTACATATGGTTGGGCATTTTACAACGGCGCATTTTCTAACACCGTTAAAACGTACAACTATATTACATTTGTCGAGAAATGGTGAAATTTTAGATAGTATACATTCGAGTGAGAAAATTAAACTTACTGGGATCAGTGAAGCGCATATTTACAAAGATATGTTGTATCTTGGTTCGCCGTTTAACGATTTTATTGGTCGTATTCCGTTGAAGAAGGTTGGATGGGAGCATTTGGCCAGGAAAGAGGCTACATCCACCACTTCAACACCGAAACCTACGACTACAACGCCAAAACCCACAACAACCACCCCTAAACCCACAACCACCACAACTCCAAAACCCACAACCACCACAACTCCAAAACCCACAACTACAACTCCAAAACCCGCAACCACCACAACTACAACTCCAAAACCCACAACCACAACCCCAAAACCCGCAACTACCACAACTACAACTCCAAAACCCACAACTACTACCCCAAAACCCACAACTACAACTCCAAAACCCACAACTACTACCCCAAAACCCACAACTACGACCACAAAACCCACAACGACTACCCCAAAACCCGCAACAACGAAACCTCCAATAACCAAAGCTACAACTCAAACACCACCAAAGACTGTTCCTTCCAACGAAAATTCAAAGAAAAATTCAAAACCATAAACCGCTGTGATCTCGAGCTAGGATTAAAATCTCTCGAAATAAAACATAAAATAGTTCAAATTTGTTCCAAATCCTAGCTCTATTGTTATTTTTTTTATCAATTTAACCACAAAGGGGTACGGAAATTTTGTTAAATAACCAAACTAAAAGCAATTTTGATATTAATAGTTACAATAATGTAGATTACAAATAAAGTAAACATTCCTAATAGCTATTTGCATAAATAGCGAAATTAATTAGAGGAATCTTCGTTAATATTCCATATTGTTGTCTCGAAACTAGTATTTTTTTTTGTAAAATTTTATAATTAATTCGTCTGTTGTTATATCAAAGGTAGCTATCAATACAATAAATATTTATATCGAAAAATGTATTAAAAAATCTATAAACTACCAATCGTCTTGTTTTAACCGATACGTCCAATTATTACTGCGAATAATTTCAATACCAGGCCCATAATATGGCATAATATACGCCGATCCATCTGATGGTCCGACGGTTTGTGTTGCAATTAAAATTATATCAACTAATTGTCCTAAAAACATGAAACCTAAAGTACAAAATTTCAATAAACCTAAAGCCGGATAGCCTAAATAGAAACGATCAACACCGAACATGCCCAAGAAAATCGATAATAACAAAGCCGTCTCGAATGAATATCCATTCCTGGAACAACACAAGATAATTGGGAATATTTAAACGGGTAATAAACGACTTACGTCCATTTACATGGGATTTCTTTGGTGAATGTTCGATTTTTCGTTTCGGTACAAACTAGACCTTCGACGGCTAGACAACGGACTGGAATTTGTCAAAATTTTCACAATTATTGAAATCGAATACAAAACTCTATAATAGCATACTTCTTGCTTTATTCTCTTTAGTACAACCGTAGATTTGTTGGGTTTTCGGATCGATTATTTCGTAATTTGGATCAGGACAAATATATTGCCCCAAACGTAATTTACTACAATCAATGGCTATTGCCAACGATTTTTGTTCGACTAATAGCAAATTTACAAGATTCAAGAATATTAACGTTAAGATTTTATACATTTTTGTTTAACATTGTTTGTTGTAAAAATTTGGGGTTATGTTTTAATTGTGGTTATGTTCTGATAGTTGGCAGCATTGACGCCAGGACTACGTTCACAAATAAAAATACCAATAAAACTTTTAATAATTACAAATTTCAACATATAAATCAAAAAATGGTAATTTTCATCTAATTTATCTATTTTTAAATTATAATCTGCTATATATATATTTAAAATAACTAGAAATAAAATTATGTAATTTCTGAACGCTGTGCCAATTTTGACATTGACAAACCAATCTGTCAAATTTGAACCGGACAGATAACCTCACTTTTCAAAAATAAAACCAATGTCTTTAATTTCTGTTAAATTTTTGTTGTCATCGAATTCAAAACGACTAATAAAAAATCTCAATGTCCGCTATTTCAACACATCACCAATACTACAAACATTTTGGGAGCCGGACGAAAAAGGGGGCTACAAATCGAAACAACAACCGTCAATTAAAGAGCAAATCCGCGGCGGTATAAGGGAATTAAAACATGAAATCAGCTTATGGTCAAAAGAAGTTATCGAACATTTCGAATCCGATCCGATTTACGTTTATCGGCCTGGTGAAACTGATATTATTTGGGATTTTAAAAAGGATAATTGTTTGGACGAGTGGGTCGTCACCAGTGATAGCGATCACGGTGAAGGCTATAGTCGTTGTGATCTAACCGTCACTAATAATCGTAATGGGCTATTTAGCGGCGAATTATCGACAAAGGTACCGAAAGATGGGCGTATCAAACGTTCTGGTTATTGTAATATGAAAACAATCAGAGCTAGAGTAATGTCTTTACCAATTAATTAATTAATTATTTATTTAAATGGGTAATTATATTTGTAGAAATCGTTTAAACGCGAGAGTTATCTAGAATGGTCGGCTTATAATATGTTGGTATTGAAAGTTCGAGGTGATGGTAGATCGTACATGTTGAATCTTGCAACAAAAGGCTCTTTTGATGTTTTATGGAACGATATCTACCAATTTGTTTTATACACAAGAGGCGGGCCATATTGGCAAATTTCTAAAGTAATTAAATTCTCAAATAAAACCAAAATTAATATTTAATTTCCAGATACCATTCTCGAAATTCTTTCTAACATCAAAAGGACGAATACAAGACATCCAATACCCAATACCGTTGAGTCGTGTAACCAGTTTCGGTATTTCCGCTGGCGATAAAATCAACGGGCCGTTTTCGTTGGAAATCGCCCATATCGGACTGGAATACGATCCGAATCATACTGAAGAATTCGCTTATGAAATGTACAAAACACCCAAATATATGGTTGCAACTTAGAATTGTTTATTTGAAATAACAAATCCTTAGTTTAGTTGTAAGTTGTCTAGTGTGAAATGGAATCGATAGCCGGTTGTACACGGGAAAATTTGGACCGTTGCGTCAGATCGGCGTCAAATCGTTCAGTAAAGCGAGAGAAGCAGGAGGGGCCGGCCAGTTGCGGCGCTTTCATTTCGTATCGGAGTAAGTAAACCGACTTTAATTTTAGAAATTTGGTTATTTTTAAATGCGAATTTAATCCATTTTTTAATATCAATAATTCGTGAATTATTGAACAAAATCGTAAATTAGTGGATTACAAATTGGGAATTTGCATATTCTAGGTTTATTTGTAGTTTTTCCGTTCGTTAATCTTTTATTACTTACAATTGTACGTGCAATTATGGCGACTCAATTATTTATTGATCAAATCTATAATAATATGGCATATTGATAACCCACGTCAATAGTTACCGGTTTTAAATCAATACCTTCATTATTTCCAGTGGAAAAAATACTGTCTCTATTAAATCTAACAATACTATTAAATATTACGTCTTTTACGTTAATTATCGTTTGTTTGTATACACAATTTTCACGTATATTTACAATTAAAATCGATATTTATTTTCGTTTGTGTTAAATTAAGAAATGTCGATCAATTCGAACATAAAAATCCTACAAACTTTAACCGGCCATCGGAACGATGTGACATCGTGTGATTTTGGCAAGAATTTCACACTAATCACCGGCTCAAGGTACCAATTTCTATATTTATTATTATCACTGTTAATTGATGAATTTTTATAGTGATAAAACTGTGCGAATTTGGGATTGGTCGGCCGGATCCGGCTACAAACAGCGTGCAAATTCGCCGATTCGCGACCACAAATATCAGATAACTTGCATACGAATATCGCCGCAAAATTCGATGTTTGCCAGTGCATCAGTCGATGGTACTGCAATTCTTTACAATTTCTATTCGTTAAAAAAACTATTCACAATGGTACAAGTTAATGGTGACGCAATTAGAGTTTGTCGGTATTATTATTAAAACCAAACTTAAAACTAGATAGTTATCGAATTTTTCTATATAGATTTGCTCCGGATAGTTCGATTATCGTGACAGCCGGTGATAATGGGGCTATCTGTATTTGGGATTTGATACATAAGAGTTTGATACGGATAATAAGCGAACACGAGGGCGCAACGCAATCGTTGGCGTTCACGGCGGATTCGCAATATTTAATAAGTGCATGTTCGTTGGAAGTCATACGTGTTTGGTATGTGCAAGATTTAGTCGATACAACAACAATAATGAATGATGAAGTGGAGCAAACGTGTTCATCGTTAGCTAAATTGGATAATGCCCATGATTTGGGTGTATTTTGTGTTGATATTAAGACGAGTATTAAAGTAGACGGTAAGATCGATTTTTCAATACAAAATCAAGAGGTTGGCCTGTTAAAAGAATAAAAACTACTAAAGGCACTTGAATTTTATTGTATATCTAGATTCTGTCCTGAAATTGAAGGCGATTGTCATCCAACAATAAGATTTGGAATTCTTTTCGCTTAAATATTGTATTTTCGAACAAATCTTAGTGTTTGGTTGATATAAACTCTTCTTTCAGGCAATTTTCAAACTAATATCTTTCGTATTTTAAAGTTTCAGTTATTTAAAAATTTTCAGTTTGCATTCGCTTGAAAGTCTAGTGGCTTATGATTTAATTTGTTCATCTAGAAATGCATAGAAGGCTTAGCAAAATGACATTAACCATCACAATTGAGGTTAACAATAAAGATTTGACTTGCTTTTTTCAGCAATTTCAGCAAATTTCGCACGAAAAATCAACAATATTGTTAATTTTGTTCTAATTAATTATCAATTTCTTCTATTTCTCTTTCGAGTTAAAACATCTGAAAATTAATTATTTAAATGTAAATTGTAACAATTGAATTGACAGTTGTTTCGCTAAGCCTTCTATGTTTTAGTATTTTCTTTCAGGAGACGCTATTTAAAAATTTAAAATCCAAATAACTGAAAAACTATAAGAGGTAAGTATAGGGGATGCTAATACAGTTCGATTCATAATTTGTGTAAAATAAATATGTGTAAATTTAAAATATGAAAGATATTACAGCTTAAAAACTCTGAGAGAAAAATGTATTTCAGTTAAACGCTGAAAGATATATCAATTTTTAGAACTAAATTTTAGAAACTTCGCCTAATTGGAAGTGATACTTTTAATAGGCCATCTTCTAGGTTCACCCTGTATACCAAATGTTTCACCTGTTTGGCGAATAATTCGGAAAATATCCCAAGGATTTATACGGAGCAAAATTTGAACTTCGTAGCTTATCGCGAAGTTGGTCACGATTTTCAAAAACGAGCTCTCAGCCATTTTACGTACGTATCTCAGTTTCTAAAATGGCGACATTGTTAGAAACTGCACGATAAACTACAAGGCTCAAATTTTGCTAAAATGATCTCCAGGATTATTGCCGTAGAGTTTATAATCCGAGGTGGAATATTGCTCAAAAGAACGGATGATTTAAGCGAAAATTTTGACTTAAATCTTGCCTTAATCCGAAAATCTTCCCGACCAAATTAGCTTCTATTCATAATCTAATAGCAAGATTGACCCGAATATTTTAAAATTGAGATTTAAATTCAAAAAACCACTGCAATCATCAAAATCTTGGATTTCATGAGAACTTTCATCGCTCAAAATTCCACTTATTCGAAAGAATATTGTAATAGACAATATTATAAATGAAATTTATCTAAAATTAATTGATTTTGAATAGAGAATAACCCATTAATAAAGTATTATACATTGGCAACGAGTGGTAATAGTAACGACATTAAAATATGGACAATAACATCAATATCAACATTAAAATCAAAATGTACATCATCGAATGAAGTATCAATTGAATATTGCGATACTTACGATGGACATTGTTCATCTGTTACCTGTATACGTTATAATTCAAATGGGGAATATTTAATATCGTCAAGTTTAGATAAGACAATCAAAATATGGGATAACGATGGTAATTGTGTAGCAACACTAGAAGGACATATCAGATATGTTAATTGTGTTGCTATAACAAAAGATTCATCACTTATAGCCACTGGTTAGTATTTTCGAAATAATACAGTAGACGCTCTTTTAATTATCAAATCCAAATGAGAGAGTTTACTGGTATTGTTAAATTTTAGTAGATTATAGATGTAGAATTTGGTCGAGATTTCTATTTCAAGGTTCCACAGGTTCTAATGATAAGTTATTAATTATATGGGATTTAACAAATAAAATCACTATTGATACGGAATTGTTCTATTCAAATCATCATTTAACGAACAATAGTAATTTTAATATACACGAAATGGTATTAGTCCAACAGGATAATGAAGATAATGTGAAATTATTGGAGAAAATCGATGATATTTCTGAAGGCGGTATCAATTGTTGTTGTTTTAATCAATCTGGGATCCTAGCCACAGGATCAAGGTACTATCATTATTACAACTTTAATTTAGAAATAGTATATTGAATAACGCGTTTAAAAAGTACGAGACGAAGTTTTCTACTACTCGAGTACAGGAATTGATTGAAACGAGTTTGTCGTACTTTTTTCCTATAAAAATTGAATCCTCAAAAAATTTAGGGAATTTTACAGAAGTTGGTACGACCAAAATTTCAAATTCTCTTCAATTGTTCTTTTATTCCCCATATCACTAGTTTATCGTTATACCTTTTAATAACGGAAAAATAAGTCCTGAAACATTACTATAGATTTCTTTAATAAAATTAAAATTATTCTAGTAAAACATAAAAATGAATATTAATTTAAATTGGAAGTTATTAAATTACCTCTTTGAAACAGTTTGACAGCTGTCATTTAAATTTAAATTGCAAAATTTGACTACCAACCTCAAAAAAATAAATTTCCTGGCCCAAAAGTAGTTTACAAATAGTATATTGAAAAATAAGTTTCAGAAGTCCATAATTCCTGCACGAGACCAAAATTAAAAAACGAGTGCGGTAGCAGGAGTTTTTTAATGGTCGAGTGCAGGAATTGACTTCTGAAACGAATTTTTCATACTATTTTTCCTATTTTGCGCCCCTTTGTACCCTTTTTTAATAAAAATTGAACCCTTAAAATTTAGGGAATTTTATAGAAGTTGGTATTAAATAAAACAAATGAAAGTTCTACTTGACGATATTCAACTTTTTCTTTGTAAAACGAGTTGATTTTCAATTGTTTAAGTCTCCATATTAATTACGAGTTTTAATAAAGTAAGAACGTGTGACGAATTTTCGTGTACTCCACCAGAATTACGTGATATTGTTGAAAATGGTATCAATGATGTACTTCCCGGTAAAGCGAAAATAAAATGTGAACATTTTTATCAAAATTTTCAAAAATGGTGTAAATAATTTGAAATAAATAAAAGTTGTTTTCACGTTAATCAAGTAGTCTGCATTTCTGTCAAAGAATGACATTTGAGATAGTCGACAGTGTTACCAACTTCGAAAAAATAAATTATCCCAGATTTTCCACACTCAAAGTAGTTGGGAAATGTCCATTGCTTCACTACTTTTAGTGTGGAAATGATTTTATTTCCAACGCAAAATAGGAAAAAGCCTTTTCCTCCCTACTTTTTACGTCACGATTTTAATAATTTCTAGCGATAAATTGATTCGTTTATTGAAAATTGTCGAAGAAAATAATAATTTAGAAGAGACGAATGCATCGCCGCTAGATGGACATACGTACGCGGTTAATCATGTCGAATTCTCGAAAGATGGTACGAAACTAGCGTCATGTTCACTAGACGGACATACATTCATTTGGGATTCATTGGTATTAAATTACGATTGAAATTATGATTATTTTTGTAAATCGAATTTATAGACTGGCGAAAAATTGGGTTCCTTACCCATAAATAGTCTATCAGTGAAAACTTGTCGATTTTCATTTGATGATAGTCGTTTAATAACAGCCGGTGATGATGAGAAGGCAACAGTTTGGGATTGTTCAACGCTCAACGAATTAGCGTAACAAATTAAAAAAAAAAATTATCAAATTAATAATTTTTTTTAAATAAATTAGTTGTTTAGAAGGCCACCTAGATGCAGTAACTTCAGCTTGTTTTACACCAGATGATAAAGTTATTGCAACTACATCAACACATGGTGATTTTCTGCTATGGAAAGTTGAAGATTTTACGAAAATTTATCTAAAAGATGATGTCCACGATGGTGGTATACAGTACGGAGATTTCTCACCAAATCTAGAACCAATACCGAATACTTTCATCGATATTCAAGCTTATCTACTTGGTACTTGCGGTAATGATAGTTTTGTTAAATTGTGGAAGATCTTAGTGCCAAAGGTGGGTATTAAAATCACAATATAAATATAGGGTGAAGCAAGATGATGGCCTATTGATGGAAGTTTATGGAAGGGCACCCTACTTTCTTATTTTGCAGTGTTTCAAAAACTTGCAACATGTTTTATACAGTTGGATAAAGAAAAAATTCTGTATCGATCTGTATTAGAGTTCCCTATTTCGTCTCTAATATTTGTTCATTGATTTAAAATTTGCAATTTCCTTTAGTTTTTTCGCTTGTTTGAAAATACCAACTGTAGAGGTAATCCACTACTCTATACGGGGGGTTGATAGAAGAACGAAAAATATTTTCTAGTGGTAGTTTAGGCAGAAAAACCACCTATTGGTTGTTTACTGCAGTTCTACTAAGACCCATCGTCAGCTATACTTGGGTGGTACGGGCGACTAAAACACAAGAAGTCATTACGCCAAACGAGTTGCAAAAATTGAAGCACTCAGCGCGTCTGGAAATAATTGGACCATAGAACACTCAAACAGCAGCCATGGAGGCGCTACTAGACCTACTTCCGCTCCACTTGCAGGTAAGGAGGAGCTCTCTGCTGCCTTAATGTGGCAAGGATTGGAATTCTGAATCCGATAGATTCAGAATTATTAATCAAACGATCGGATATTACGCCGAGGAATTTGATTTCGACAACCCCTTTGAAGTGGTCATAGATAAACGGCATGGGGTAAGAAATTAGATTGATCAACGGCATCGCAGATCCTCCATCTAGTTTATGAATGGATCAAAATCGGAGAAGGGACTGGCATAGGAATATACGGACCCAATTATAGGACATCCATAGTTTTGGAAAAGTCCCCTTCCATAGTGCAGGCTGGAACTCTTGTAAATGTCCACATTGATCGACAGTCAAGCAGCGTTGAAAGCTCTGAGTCAAAATCTAGGAAATCAAAATCTTTATAAGTGCTCCTAAAGGATAATAAACTTACCCTAGCTTGGGTGTCACGCCATCAGTGAATTAGAGGAAATGAATTGGCGAGCGCAGGCTCTCAATTGTAGATCACGAACCGTTCTGAGTTAACAAAATCTGCAAATTGGATATGAGCAATGAAATGCTCCTCTAGAGGCAAATCTCCGGACGAGTTAGGCGAAATTGTTTATTGATTACTTGTCTACAATACTAAGAAGCTTCTTGACCTTACGAGGAATGAATTAAGACTCCTAACGGGCTTTCTATCAGATATCATCTTAAGAAAGTGAGCTTAGCTAACAGTGAATTGGAGAATGAAACATACTATGTGAATGCCTTGGGCAGTAGGCTTACTCACCTCGTCAGAACGACTCTTTTGCCCGATAAGAAGGTCTTCCAGCAAGACCTTCGCAAGGAAGATATCCTTTGTGAGGTAAAAATAGGTAGAGGATTTACGAACAAAAAGATCATACTAGTCGCAATTCTGTAAAGTTAAACTCAATTGACCCAATTGAGCCAAAAAATTCATCCCCTATTTTTTGAAGCTTTCTTGTAACTAGATAGAAAACGTAAACTAATTGTCATAGAACTTCATATTCTCCCAATAGGCCATCATTTTGGCTTATAGAAAGTAAAAATTGATCTATTGGGAGATGAGAAGTTTTCTAAAATTGTTTTTATTATGAATAGTCGGGAAATTATGAAGAGATTGAGGTGAGACTTTGGCGGCTATTGCGTGGCCATGGTGGTAATGTTGTCTCGTTGAGATTCTCGCCGAATATTGGCGAAATTGTCTGTTCAACTGCCACCGATCGTCAAGCTAGATTATGGTCAGTTTACAGTTCGGAATGTTTGCATGTTTTAGAGCACGATTCGATTGTAACATCGTGTGCGTTCACTTTCAATTGTGCATTATTAGCAATCGGATGTTTGGATAAAACGTTATGGCTATGGCGTTTACCACAACAATTAGTAAATATCCGTGATAATCACTTTTTTTTTCAATAATTAGTATCGATTCTCAGATATTTCAAACAGCCGTTGCGAATAAGATAAAATGTAGAAGTAAAGCGCTAATCGATTGGACAGTTAGCGATGTTGTTGAATGGTTGATAAGTAAACAATTAGACGATATTGTCCAGAATGCAAAGAACGCTTCATTGGATGGTCAAAAATTATTGACACTATCTGAAACACAAATTTGTTCGGGTCTTGATTTAAGTGAGAATTCAACGATTCCAATCAACCAAAATTAGATTTGTAATTGAAATTGTAGGTGACGAACAAAGTGAACGTTTACAGAACGAATTGCGTTGGTTAAAACAAAGCGAATACGTTACAACAACGAATCCAACTTTAAATAACGAAATACCGCACGATTTCTTGTGTCCGATAACGCACGAAATTATGCGCGAACCGGTGAAGTGCAGTGATGGTTACACTTATGAGAAAATTGCAATAGCCGAATGGTTCATGTCCGGTAAATATACAAGTCCGTTAACGAATGAAACGCTGGAGACTACCGAATTCACTTATAATCATGAATTGCGGAATGCTATCCATAGTTTCTTAGATCAAATTGAGAATTAAATGTGCCTTATTGAAACAACAAATTCAAGTAAAACAAAGCAATGAGACTACACCAAAAATCACACTTTTTCTAATACAAATTTTAAGGAAATTCAACACAATTTTAATGGCGAGATACCCCAAATTTTGGAATTGGGTAGCTGTTGGGAAATATTTGGACTGCTCGTGCCTTTCTTTTATATCGCACTCTTCAAATTATAAAAAAAAAATGGTAAACACTGTGATATTTTAATGTTTATAGACACTGATTTAACACTTAACTGTATTGCCAAAAATCACTTTATCAAAAAAATAAATAAATAAAACAGTTTACATTAAATATGATTTATTTACTTTTAAATATGCTATAATTAATGAAACTATAAATTAAATTTGCACAATTTTAATTTAGAATTCCATTAATTACATTATTTCATATATATCTTCTTTAAACTCTATAATTATATAACAAATAATAAAATATATCACCCAAAACGAGACAACAAGACTTTCAAACTTGTGTGTATGGAACATTAACAGGAATTATATCATCTTTTAGGACAAATTAAATTAGTAATTAGCATAATTGAAGAATTTTTCCCGAAATTATTGTCTATAGAGTGCAATTAATTAAACTATAATTGAGTTATATTTGAAGCACTCTATAAATTTCACTAAATTGCTTTACAATTTCTACAAATTTACAATTACATTTACAAATAATACAGAATTTGTTACAGAATCAATCAATGCAATGGTGTTCCATTACTTTTACAACTTATCTCTACGAAAATTTCCCCTTATCACAAAATAATTTTAATTTGTTTTAGAATTTTTTGAGTAATTCCTTTTAGGAAACGAAACGCAAATGGCACCTATTGTATGACAGCGTAAATTAACGAAAAATCGTTTAGATTTTCTCCAATTGTGTTAGATTGAGTACTTCGGGTACTTCGATGGCTTCTAAACAAATATCAGATGGATTGAATGGAAATCGTACAGGAAAATGATATTTAACGTCCATCAGTAATGTCTGAAACATTTTTTTAAATCAAATTATAATTTGTTGGGCGATTTGAAAAATATCTTGAGGTTTTGTAGCGTAGTCCCTGGGGGAATTTGGCAAAATTTGGACTTTGTAGCTTATTGGGAAATTAATCTGACCATGGCGCGATGTTCACTATCCCAGAACTAGATTCTCTCATGCTTAGATGCTCCTTAAAATGCTATTTGATTTATCTTCAAAAACAAGCAATTATTGATTATTAAATAATATTGGCATTGTTTCAACACTAAATCGAAAAAAGGCCTTCAACTTTTGCCAATGTGCCGGAAAAGTGTCGATTGGACAATTTTTTCGAGATTCGGTTTTCATTTTTTGTGTACTGTGCGAAAATCATTCTTAAATTTGTAATATTGGCTAAATTATAGAGGAAAATATAGTTTTTTGGCTATAAATTGAAACTCAAATGAAATTTTCTCTAAAGTTTCTTACCAAATTTCAAAATCTTCTATCTATAAAACTTCTTGTACTTTTAAGAGATCATCCTCTTGGCTCACCCTGTATAAGTTCTAATGGTAACTGCCATTATTTGGCTGGCAATTCGATAGTTATGTCAAAGATTTATAATTCGGGCCTCGTAGCTCATTTGAAGTTACTCAAAAGACGCTCACAATTTTCAAAGACGAGTTACACTCATTAAATGACTCAAAACGGCTTGAGAATGCTTCCAACATCGATTTTTTCCTTTACTTTATTCGGGAAATGATAAAAATATCCCGCATTTGTGGAGAAAAATGAAAAACGAGTATATGGAAAGTGTCTTTGAGTCATTCTGAGCTATTTTACGTACGGACCTCAATTTCGAAAAGCGTTTTTTGACAATCTTCATGATAATTTACGAAAATGACCTTCAGGACTGTTGTCTTAAGAATTTATAATCTGAGATGATCAAAACTTCAGTTCGAAAACTTTAAATAATTAATTTGCGCAAAAGAACTGTTGATTTAAGCGAAAATCTAGTCCTAAATTCGGTAATCTTCCTGAAGAAGTCACTTGAAAGTGCCTTAGAATCTGGATTTGAACTCAAAAATTGTCTAGAAAAACGACTGAAATTATCAAAATTTCTTTGCAGTTCACGATTTTTAAGAGGCGGGCTAGAACTTGTCAAAAAAGGTAATTTTTGGTTGACGATTTGTCCATTGGTTGGGTAACTAATTTGCTCAAAAAAACTGACGATTTGAGCGAAAATCTATGCAAAATTTTGGAGTTTTTGGAGATCTAGCAAACCGATTGGGAATTTTTTTCAATATTCGAAAAGTGCTTTCAATTTTCTACAAAATCTGCCATAATCATTGAAAAATAAAGAAAATCGGTTAAGTTATTGGGAAAAATACGAAGATATTGTAAAATATTACGAAGAAAGATTCTTCAAAATTTTCCTCTGTAATTTCAAATGCAATTAAAATTTTCTGAAACGAAAAAACTATCTTTTTGAATCTGTTTTCATTTTTGTGATATTTCCAAAAACAAACAAAATATTGCTTATTAAAACTTGAAGAACAAGAATTCAAAGGCAATTGCATGGGGCTCCTAATGGGGTTGGTTCCAACGGAAATCTCCGCCTAATGAAATTGCCCTTTGCATTATTTTTATTCATTCTTGTTCGATCTCTAATATCCAATGATGAAAAATAGAAAAATTATTGCCTAAGAATTTTCTAAATATTCTTGTTTAGCGAGAATTTTGGTCAGATGAGGTTTTTACCAATTTAGCAATGAGCTACAAGATCAAATTTTGCCAACATATTCTTAGTGACTTTTGCAATAAAGCCTCTTTTTTACCTTTAAGCAATCAATAAGAGCTCCCATAGGAGTATTTACACGGAATCGATTGTAAATATAGAAAATTTTACCTGTTGCTCCTGCGTCTGTGGTCGTTCTTGCAGCTTCTCTTGAACTTTCCTAATAAACGACACCGGGACCCTCTGTTCGAACTCATCAACCGGTGTATACAAATTCAAAATTTTACAAATTTGCAACGGCGTCAAAGCGCTACACATCTCACAAACACTATTAACATCATCCTCACTTTTGCGCGCTTGCAACAAATGGGCGGCTTGGATGATCGGCTGGAGCGTACCTTGGATGGCTGCCTCCTAAAATTTTGCAAAATTTCAGAAAATTCCCCACAACTACACTATTCTAACCTACATCTAGGCCTTTCTCGCGTGTCCACATCTCGAAGTGCGATAAATTATGCCGAATTTGGAAACCTTTCGACCAATGGCACAATTCTTTCCTTAATAACAAATTATTCAAACTTGAGGCGCAAATGAAGTAGAACATTTGTTTGAAAATTTGCGAAATCACCTCCGGATCGACACCATAGAATGTCAAAATCTACAAACCAACGAAATTAATCGAATCCAAATAGTTATAAAGAAACCAAATCATACTTTATGGTGGTTGCTTAATTCTTGTAATAGGGCAGTAGTTGGTTTTTGGTTCGTTGTATTACTACCAGGACTATAAAGATCGCGTAAACTACTAGTTCTTGTACGAAAACCACTCGGTTTATTGCCACTAATACCCGGTATCTCTTCATGTTCCAATATAGCCGGCACGATTAACGGTTGGATTTTCTCGGCGAAATTCCTAATCAATCCCTGATAAATCCACACAGCTATATCGGATAACACTTGGCGATATTCGGATAGATCGAAATTCCGTAGAGATTGTTCGTTTTGTTTTCTTGTATTCTTCTTCTGGAAGGCGCGATCGCCGCTATATTGCTTCATATTGTGGACTAATCGGAGTGTGTTAGCCAACCATAAGCATGTCGTTTCGAAATCTTCATGCCGCTTACGGATGACTTTCTTTATCGAATTGGTAAACGCTGATAATAAAGCTTTAACTTTATCTTCATCGTTAATATAATCGGTATGCCGTATGCACATGAAGACGATATAAGCCGGCAAGCCGGGAAGTAGCGCTACGGCAGTTCGGGGCTTCAATTCAATCACTAGATGCTTCATTATCGTGTTTTCTTCACCGTTCGGGTAGGCGAACATGCCCAAATAATCGTGTTCTTTCTTCTTAATCGCCGGTAGATTTCGATGTTTGGTTGTATTTGTCGTGATAGTAGATTGTTCGTTATCTATTGTAAAATCATCATCGATATCTAATCCGTTTTGCTTCAATTTCTTCAACAAATTCTTGTTTTGTTTCTTCAATTTCCTTATAGTTTCGGTTAATGTGTCGTTTTTATCGTGTAGATCAAGATTCTCTTGCGTTAATCGCTTAATTTCGTGTTCCATATACATTTCGTTTTTCGTTTGCGGTTCTTGTTGTAGATTACACGATAATATCCGTTGTTGTCGTTCGTTATCTTCGCGCAATTTCTCAATTTCCATCTTATACTCCTTTTCGTGTTGTTTATACCGATTCTTCTCATCCTGCAATTCCAATTCTAACTGTTTATTTATAGTTTTTTGCGTTTCATAAGCCAGCGCTAATTCACCATCTTCATTAATATAAGACGGTTGATGTTGATTATTCACTAAAGTCTTCATATTATCGGTTTGATTAGCTAGCACGCTCTTCAATTGGATAATTTCGTCGGTTTTCCGATCTAATTCCTCTTGTAATTGTTGTAATTGTTCCAATAATTTCGAACGGCCCGTACCCTCATTTATACCATTTTGTAATTCATACAATTGCGTCTTCAATTTCGAATTGACCAATTCTAATTCGTTAATTTTAATCGAATCACGTTGGGCATTCTCGATTTTTTCGGTCCGCGGCGACATATCCAATTCGTCTAAACGTTTCTGCAAACGCAATTTCTCCCGTTCAACTTCCGATAATTTGTGTTGCAATTTCAATAATAAACCAATATCGACTTTTGTTGTATCATCATCGTCTTGTTTATTATCATCGTTTTTCCAATCGATATTCTCGAGTTTCTCCCTTTGTGATGATGATATTGTACTGCTAGTTGAACGAACTGAACCATAACCGTGATCATCATCGATTATCGTCGATATACCGCTTAAATCGCTGATATTTCGTTGGTGATTCGGTTGTCCGTGGAGATTTTGTTGGTTTAATTGTTTCTCTAAATCTTCACAATGTTGTTCTAGATCGTGGTATTGTTGTAATAATTTTTGGTAAGCTTCCCGGTCGCTGTCTTGTTCATTCAATATCAACATCTTCTCTTCTTCTAGACGCACTTTTAGATTCTCTTCGGCGCCTTTCTGGTTCATCTTCACAATCTCATTGATATTATCCAATTCTTTACGTAATTTCAACGTTTCTTGCGACCATAATTCTTGTTGTTGTTTCGTTTCGTGTTTGAATCTATCATAATCATTGATTAAATCAATTTTCTCGTCTTTCTCCAATTTAATATCCTCCTCTAATTTGTTAATAACTTTATCTTTCTTCATTAATAATTGATTGAGGTTCTTGATTTCGATTTCTAAAGCTTTGAATGTTACCAATTTATTGCGCAAATCATTGACTTCATTCTGATAATTGCGCAATTCTTGATTTGTTTTCATCAATTCATCAATACGCTGTTGTAAACTGATAATTTTATTCTCCAAGCCTTTATTCAATTTCTTCACATGCTCAATAGATCTAGCTTCGATTTTGAGCTTCTTGTATTGCCTTCTAGCCAAAAATCGCCGTATCGCCGCCTGGCAAACAATAATTTGCCGTTTACGCTGATTGGTACGCTTCCGTACCAAATATCCACGAACATAACGTTGTATAACAATAGCCTATAATTATTTCGATTAATCAAAGACAATTAGAAATAATAAAGAAATACTTTTGCGTTATATCTGAGTTGCGTGTATCGCAATCGAGCCAGATAGCCTCGCGCATATCGCTGAATACCTTCGATACAAGTCTTCAATTTCTTGTATTGTATCCATTTTACCCAACCTCTTATATGTTTCTGTAAAATAATCGCAGCCCTCTCTCTGCGCAAATTCTGAGCAAGTCTGAAATTTTATCGTGTAATCAATCTAATTGTGGTATTCTCTAATTTTAGCGATTCATTACCATAACAACACTATCTCTTTCCAATAGATACGATAGAATTGTAACGAATGAGATAGAAGCGTTGTTATAGCAACAAATCGCTAGAAAGTTACAGAATCTTGTAAGTTGTATAAAATACCGCCTGGCTAGAATTCCACGTCCGTATCGTTGGATATTAAGCGCAGATTTTTTAATTCTCATGAATCTCTTGCGACAAATAAATGCCCGAACTGTTTTCTGCATCCTAATGCAGCATTGTTTCAGTTTATCGGCGCGTAATTTCTCTAAATATGCCACTTGTCCGGCGCGGAAGAAGATCTTCGTTTTGCCAAATTGAAATTTATCGTCATCTTTGATGTATTGTTTCAAAATATTCCGACACGTCTTCTGTATATCGTTACGATCGATATCTTTGAATTTGCACAAAACTCGATAACGATAAAAGAAATCAATGTAGGTCCAGCGACTTGGATAGCCAGCTGCTGAAATTCGGATCGTTTCCAGAACACCACAGGCTCGTAATTGTTGGACGGCTCGTTTCGGATTATATTCAAATGGCTGTTTGGAATCGTTCGGTTTGATACAACGGACATAATGTGGTGTTGTTGCATTTAAAGTTTGCATCAATAGATTTAACGAATCGCGAAATTGTGAACCGACAGATTTCTTATTTTTGATATTCTGTTGTTGTTGTTGGTGCGACATTGATTTGATCGATACTTTAATTTTCGTACCGGACGGTGCTAATTTTTGACTATCATCACAGAATAATCGTCGAACTAATTGATTTTTACTCTTCCGTAATACTGTAATTTGTTCTTCAATAATTGTATCGCGATTCTTCTCCAAGAAACCGTTACTTTCATATTGTACTTTATCGGCGAAATGATTGATTATAAATGCTGAACTACCAAAACGTGCTTTACCGAAATGCGAATATTTTGCACATTTTGAATAGAGTTTCTCCGTCCAAGAACCGTCCGTACCGCGGGGCATCTACAAATTAAATCAAAAAGTTTTCTTAAGGGCCTGCAGTACACCCTTTTCGATCCGGACGCCGACCAATACCAATATTCGATATCTAATTTGTTTATTAACGGATTTTAATGATTTAAACGGAATTAGAAAGAGCAGTTGAAGAAGCACGGAATGGCCGGTTCCGTTTTGGAAAATTTTGATTAATTTTTGAGTTATAGTGGAAAATGTAAAGCGCTTTTTTGTTGTAAGTTCCTATAATTTTGTATATTTTCCCTCAAATTTGGACAATATTTTTTATTTTGCAATGAAGTTGTATATTTTGGTAGAAAATTCAAATTTGCAAGAATATTCCCAATCGGCTTACCAGTTTTCCAGAAAATTCGTAAAAAAATTATCTCTCATTTCCACAACTTGCACGATGAACCATGTCTATCAATTTTCTGGAAAACTAACAAGCTTATTGGAAATTTTCTTACAAATTTGAGAAGCACCTTCAATTTTCTATCAAAATATGCAATTTCATTGCAAAATCAACAAGATTGTCCAAGTTATGAGCGAAAATAGCGCGTGTTTCATTTAAATGTTCCTAGCCCTAATGGAAGGCCCTTGGAGTCATTTTATCAAAATTTGAACCCCGTAGCTCACCGGCAAGTTGGTCGAAAAACGTTCGTTTTAGAAAAGGCTGCGATGTTTGGAACCGAATCACGTCAAACGACCCTAGAATACTCGCCACAGATTTTTTTCCATTTTTCTCCATATTATTTTTGAAAAACTACAAGTATTAGTACCCATTCTAGAATAAAATAAAGAAAAACGATTAAAATCGACGCGAGGAGCATCTTTGAGTCACTCTGAATCATTTTATGTGCATAACTCGTTTTTAGAAATCGTAAAATCGTTTTTTGACCAACTTGCCGATGAGCTACACGTCTCCAATTTTGCTCAAATGATCTCCAAGGGATTCCCTATAAATCTTTAAAATATTTGCCGAATCAAGCTAAGATTTAAGTGAAACCCGCGATACAGTCAATTTCAACCAAATGTTTCGATTAACTGTCGGGCGATTTGAAAAATATTTTGAAACTTTGTAGCGTAGTCCCTAGCAAAATTTGAGCCTCGTAGTCCATTGGGAAATTGGTGAAAAACCGCTTTAATCGGAAAAGTTGACGTTCAGTGATCTACCAAATAGTTTTTCATTTTTCTGATTGGAGTGGTTTTTCACCAATTTCCCAATGAACTACAAAGCTCAAATTTTGCTAAAATGTTCCCTATGGACTACCCAGCAATTGAGGAGCTTCTATAAGGACTAGAAACTGTTAAAAATCATAAGAAATTACAACAAAAAAGTGCTCTTACATTTTCTCTTGCAACTCAAAAATTAATGAAGATTCTCCAAAACGAAGCCGGCTCTGCTTCTAATTCCATTAGAACCGTTAAAATCTATTGAAAAACAAATTAGATATCGACGATCGACCACCGTATCGAAAAGATTGTTGAAAATTACCCGACACTCCTCGTCGAGTAGATCGAGAACCCCCAATTTCGTTTCAATCAAATCAATACACGGTTGATTATCATAAAAATCAATCATCTTCCATTCAATACCCTCTTTAATATATTCTTCTTGTTCTAATTTGAACACATGTAAATTGAATTGTTGTTGTAATTTCTCATTAGCATAATTAATACAAAATTGTTCGAATGAATTCGTTTCGAATGTTTCAAAACCGTAAATATCCAATACACCGATGAATTTATAACGTTGTTGTTGTAAACTATCCGGTTCTAACGCTTTATTTATAACTAAAACAATCCAATTGAACAATTGAGCATAGATATGTTTGGCTAAGGCATCCCTTGAAAATGACGCATCTTCAACCGACATTGGCTTATGGAAGATTTCCCGCATCGATACTATCTTTCTTGTGCACAACCATTGTTGTATTTCATCCGGATCGATTTCTAATAATTCTGAGAAATATTTCAAAGATTTATCGTTTCTCATGATAAAACACTCGTCTTGTTGTTGGTTCTCATCTTCATTGCGCATAAATTGAATGTTGCCTAAATGCAAAATCCCAGCCAATATTCGGAACATATCGTTTTGATCGTTTTGTTTGAATTCTAATAATTGTAAGGCGTTTAGAGTTTCTTGAAAAGTTGCATAATCGTCAACCCCATCGACTGTAGGGCTATTGCCTTGGTTCAAATAATTGAATTCATCTTGATCCTGGAGGTATAAGTATGGATAATCGTGACGTGCCGAACATAATTGATAGAAAATATGGTAATTGCGTTCGTCATTCGCTTGAAAGACCACACGTGTTTTCTCTAGAAGATAGGTCCTCATTGATGCACCGCTTATGTGGTATTGTTTATTGAATTGTAATTCGATAAATTTACCAAATCTCGAACTGTTATCGTTACGGGTAGTTTTAGCATTACCAATAGCCTACAAAGAATTACAATAATTTGCAATTTTTATAATTGAAGAGGCTAGAAATCCAATTTTCGTTTAATTTCATCGATTTTCCGGAAAATTAGCAATGCGATCGGGGAATTTCTTGCAGATTTGGAAAGCGCTTTCAATTTGCTACAATCCCTGCGAAAATCATTGGAAAATCAGCAATATTAATGAAGTTATAAGGGAAAATAGGAGGTGCGAATTTGCAAAATTTACTTCATCTGTAGGAAAATCAATGAAAATTCTCGGAAATTGGCGTTTCTTGCCTGACTAGAATATACCTCCATTATCGGACTACTGGCTAGGACTTTCTTTTCGATTTGCGTCTCGGTGGCACTACCACCGACAGTAGCAAAATATCTCATCGCATATTTGGCCGATACAGTTTTACCAGCTCCACTTTCACCCGATACAATGATACTTTGGTCCCGTTGTTCACGTTCTAATTTCGTGTAAGCTTCTTCGGCAACGGCGAAAATATGCGGATCGAGATCACCCATTGCTTGACCTCTATACGTTTGGATTGTATCGATATCTAAAATGTGAAAATAACAATTGGCTATTGTAATTATAGAACAATTACTTTTTTCATTCGAACAAAAAAATAATTTCTATTCCCACAATTATATTTAATATAAATTTACTGGTGAATGTTTTTACATGAATAAGCAAAATTTCACGTAATGGTGGAAGTAAAAGTTGTATAATTCCAATAATTATCCTTACCATAAATCGGGAGATCATCATACGGATTAATTGCAACAAGTACAATACCGCAATATGTATAAACATTTCTATATTGGCAGAAACGTACTTGTAAATTGTACAATACAGCAGGTTCGTGTAAATAGGACAATGATGTTAAATCATTTTCACCAATCAATATTGATGGGTTCTTCAAATATGGCAGTTCTTGCTCATTCTTGATTTGGATTGTTTTAATTTCGTTATCATCATCTGTACGTATTTTCAACGTTTTTATCGATGGTTGGTAATCTTCAATCAATTCAGCACTTTGCCATACAGTTTCCGGATGTGGTATCCATACTTTTGCCCCCTTGTGGAAACAAATTAATAAATGAGTCATAATTTTATCATCAGATAACTTAATTGATCGAATTTTATCGTAGAATGAGTCATACGATTGTAAACAAATACCAAAATATTTTGATTCATTAAAGAATTTCAATTTATTAGCATTTTTGGGAAAGATAGAGCTAGTTCTACAACATTTGAACTACTAATAAAATTATTCTATTTGCCAAATTTTGTACGGTAAATGCCTTTTTGACAATAATTTTGGATAAATTTGAACTATCAGTGCCCGAGTGGACCATTTTGATCGCGGTGGAGACTCAAAAAACTCGCACTAGATCTTTTCTCGCTAGTTTTCCAAACAGAATTATCCGAAACAGAATTAGAAAGCTTCCAAGGTGCAATTTTCCAAAGCAAAAAGCCTTCTCGAATGCTCCTCAAAATCTCCTTAATGTTATTTTATTTATAGCCATAAACAAACGATTTACCGATCATTAAATTTGGAATCGAAAAAAGGTGTAATGTAGACCCTTCAATTTTTGGCAATTTCCCGGAAAACTAACCAACCGATTGGAATTTTTTTGGAAATTTAGGGAGTGCTTTCCCTTTTTTGTAAGTTGCGCAAAAATCATTCGTAAATTTATAATATTGGCTAAATTATCGGCGAAATTCAGAAAATGTGTAAAAATTTACACAAAATCAAGCTTCTAGATGTTCGTCTGTGAATTCAAATTCAAATTAAATTTTCCAAAACAAAAAACTTTCTCCAATGCGCCTTGGAATGATCTTTCTAATGCTGTTTTATTCTTTGCAATGTTTATGAAAATAAGCAAGTTATCGATTATTAAATATTGGCATTGTTTGGACACCAAATCGAAAAAAGATGCAATATAAGCGCCCAACTTTTTGGTAATTTTCTGGAAAACAAGCAAACTGATTAGACATTTTTTTGACCATTTGGAAAGCGCTTTTCATTTTCTATAAACGCTGTCAGAATTTTCTGAAATGCAAAAGTCCTTATAACCCCCTTTTTCAATTCGTTGTAATTTTTGCAATATTTCCAAAAACAAGCGAGATATCGCCTATTCTAAATTCAAATTTAAAAGGCAATGTCATGGGCCTCCTAATGGCGGAAACCGGAAACCACCAAGCCCACTCCGGGCCTGACAATTATCGATTTAAACAAACCATCAGAGAATGAATATTCAATTTTCAGCACATCTTTATGAAAGTGTCGTGAAACGTAAACCAATTTTCGACTACTTTTCAGTTGGGTTTCAGTGCATTAATTTTGTATATTCAAATATAGAATTCATTAAAGAGATTAATTAATTATTATTTAGTCTAATTAAAAACGTAGATTATTGGATTTTGATGTCAATATGTAATCTTGTAAGCATTAAATATGCAGAGAATTAACTCAAATAGACTTTTAAACTGTTTACTTCTCTCAATTTACCATAAAATCAAATACAATTGAGCGGTTATGGTGCATTTGAACTACTTAACTTATTAAAAACTCAAATAAAAACTATAATAACGTTAATTAAATTTCAAAAGAAACAAATTTATGGAAATTGAATAAAGTTTATGGTGTCAGGTATAGTTTTTCAGATAATTTAGTGTTTTTACTCTAACTGTAAACCATCAAGTGGTTTGCTAAATTACAGCAAAACTAGTAAGTTGTAAAATTTTAAAATTTGGTGTTTTTTAATAAGAAATGTCCTGTTAGTACAGTTTTATTTCTATTAAATCTTAACTGAAAGGTGTTATTGAAATTTAAAACTTATACGAAAATAATCTGTGTCAAACTAAATAAACATAGAAGGTTACAATCAAATCAACTATAATTCCGAATCGCTTTATATATCAACGTCTAATCTTTCATCTAATTTTCACTAATTTATCACATGATAGGAGGAATTAATTAGAAATTCTATATTATTAAAAAACGCAATTGTAGATGACAATTTATTCAATATTTTGACCAAAATTGATAACTTTCGACAACGCAGTATTTCATTGGAAATGCTCTAAATTTACTCAGAGCCACTTTAAGCAAAGTCATAAATTATCAGAAAATCAATTAGAATTTTATTAAATTTGTCATTTAGATTTAAATGATTTATTTTTATTGAAATTTACGATAAAATCTACTACAGGTATGATTAATGAACACGGAAGAAAACCTAATTAAAGTTATCTATAATTTTGAAATATTTCCAGAAAAATTACTACCAATATTTTAGAAATCCTCCTACATGTGTGATAATTTAAAATTCATGATAAAGTTAATTAATTGGATCAATTATTTATCATTAAATATCGATAATTGTATCGATTTGATTAGCAATTTTGGTTTAATCGTCCCAAAAAATGCCAAAATTCGCAGTAAATTGTGATAAAATCTTGAAATTATATCTATTCTGATCTAATTCATTTAAAGAGATGTTGAGAATAAAAGTGAAAGTTTTCGTGTGATCACAGAACCGGTTGTATTGTTTCAAATATTTTAAAAATAAAAAGGGCATTTGAAAGGTTAGTTGAATAATAGAATGCAATACCATTCCCTATTGCCCAAGAAAGAAATTCATCACTATCATCAATATTACAACAATTTGAATATTTTGATATTTTTGTAATTTTAGACAAATAAAACATGATTAGATAGAGCAATTTTATAAATTTTTGGAATTTGGGAATGGTTGATACCGTTAGTTTGTCCCCAAATTCATACTTTATGTAAACAATACGTATTGATTTTATTTTAAATCAGCTTAAACGATCTAATTTCCGAAGCAAATAATGCAGAAATAACTGTAGAAATGTCTGATTATGTCCAAATTTTGCCCAAACGAGGCACAAAATCAAAATTGACAATTCTCTACGAAATTTCGCGATAATTTCGAAAGAAATTGGAGTATATTCGATAAAAACGATATTGCAAATGATTACCTTCGTGTACAGTTCCAACGTTGTCATTTTTACGTTGAAATTATCAAATCGGCAATTTTTTCAAGAATTGCAGAATTGGGAATTTCGAAAAATTACTCGCCAAATTCATGGAATATCAACGATGACAATGGAAATGCACATGGTTACAGGTATCGGTTAACAATTAAATTTATCTTATCACTATTTTTTCTGTAAATTTATTTGACTTTTTTGTTTAAAATCTCTATCTATTTTGTGTATGTTGTGTGGGTGAATTGTTGTTACTGTTGTATTCCTATATTGTGGCAATTTACTGATATCAAACATACACGAGAACATATAAAAATTGACAATTTCGCCCCCACATAGGCTCCAATGCGCAGAAATCCTGCGTATTATCAATCAAACATTACAGATCATGTGTAAAAGTATAGATTAAGGAATTTTGGCGGTAGATTTCTAGTGTGAACGCCACCTTAACGAATTACCAGGTACAAAACAACAGGTACACACCGGAATCTACCCGGAGTACCATTTCTAATTCTACAATTACTGAAGAGATGGCGTTTTAATTGAGGCGAATAAAACTATATCTTATCGAAAATTTCCAATTATTATTCAAATTTTTCAATATTTGATTATTTACAGACGATATGGAAGAGAAGAAAGAGAATTTTTGAACACAAATTGGCTATAAAATTACAAATTTTTGTCAAATATGAAGACAACATGATGTCAGCTGGCTATCTAACTGTTCGTTCAGTGACAGAATGGATAATTTGGACAAGAATGGGCGTCCACTCCAGCGGGCACTTGAACTGGACCGGCTGGATAACCTGGATTGTAAGCACCTGGATTGTAAGCGCCCGGATTGTAAGCACCTGGATTATATTGTCCTGCATTGTATTGTCCTATAATCAAATAATCAATTAAATTCTAATTTGTAAATAATTTAAAATTATCTACCGCTATTTCCATAAGCTCCAGATTCGGCAAGTCCTTCACCGTGATAATCACCATCTCCAGTATATTCGCCACGGTCTAAAGCGCTTTGTAATCCCGGATTGTATTGTGGAACTGGTGCTGGATTATAGGCGCCAGGATTGTACGCACCTGGATTGTAAGCCGGGGCATATGGGGCCGGTGCTGAGGGGTTGGCAGCAACAGCTGGATTGGCACAATTTGGGAAATTTGGGCAGGCTTGTGGACTAACACCGGCTGGATATTGATGGGCCGGTACGCCACCAGCTAACGGTCCATTCCAAACAGCATTGGATAATGCCAATGAACAAGCTAATACTGCCTGTAAAAATTGATAGCACTCAGAAATCTATCCGTAATACAAGAATTAAAATTTAAATTATATCAATGGAACACTGTCACTTAACACTATTGGTTGTTTTGAAACACTAACCCCTAGATTGAGGGTTGATTGGTAACTTACCAGTTTTACGAACATGTTGTTAATTTATCATGGACAAACTGGCAATCTTAAGGAGATTTGTTATATTTATACTAAGACCACACCCTATAGAAATGTAACAGTTCCATTTTTTCAAATACCCAACCCATATTTAGTACGGAATAAAGTATTGTTGTTGGGGTATAAGATTTGAATTAGGTCTTGTATTGTGACATGTGACTTAGTACTAGACTTTATTCTATTTTGCTTTCTGTCACATTATTTCCAAGGTTTTATGCTTCATTGCCATGGTAAATATTTCCAGGTGACATGTTAAGCAAAAAAAATTAATATCAGATTGAATACTTTTCTAAAACATACTGTTATATTCAGATAGGTGAGGCTTTCCTTATTCAATTTAATAGAGACGGTGACCTTAATGCTGTTGTTGAAACAAAGCATTTTTTCAAGAACGCTAACAATTACTACCGGCGTGGTGGTTTCAACGGCATCACAATTTGCTTAATTCAATAATAAATAAGGCAATTTATAGAAAAGATCATTTTTTTATTTCAATTACGTTAAATTAAATTATCGTTTATACAGATTTACAAAAATTTTGAACAACATGTTGTCAGCTGGCAGTCTAGCGTTGTTTCCTTCCAACTAATTCGATAATTTACGAACAGAATGGATAGTTTGGGCAAGCTCTGGCATCAACTCCGGCCGGAATTTGTGGGGCATGACCGGCTCCGGCGGGCAATTGATGTGGATTGTAAGCAGGTGCCGGATTGTAGGCAGGTGCTGGAGCAGCGTTATAAGCTTGAGGTTGACCTAAATTTGACGAATTTTTATCTAAAACTCTATTATTGTAGTATTGTACCTTGATATCCTGGGGCGCCGGCTTCAACAAGTCCTTCACCGTGATAATCACCATCTCCAATATATTCACCACGGTCTAAAGCGTTCTGGACAGATGGACTGTATTTAGCTACCGGGGCTTGATTGTATTGTTGAGGTGCTGGATTGTATTGTTGGGGTACTGGGTTATATTGTTGTGGTGCTGGATTGTATTGTGGTACTGGATTATATTGTGGGGCTGGGTTGTATTGTTGTTGGGGTAAAGCGTTATATTGTTGGATTGGTGCTTGATTTACGGCAACTGATGGATTTTCACAATTTGGATAATTTGGACAGGCTTGTGGATTAACACCAGCTGGATATTGAGAAGCTGGTAAACCACCGGCTAATGGTCCATTATAAGCAGCAAAAGCGACTGCTAATACGCAAGCTGAAACGGCCTGAAATTGTTTTTTTTTTTGAATTTAGTTTGCCAATTTTTATGCCAAAACTCACCAGTTTTACAAACATTGTTGTTTTGTGTGTTGATGAAGTGTTAATGATGAATATCAGCCAAAATTTGCTCTATTTATATTGCAACCACACCCTAGCCGAACTAACCATGAACTTACCATGATGTTACGGTTAAAAATGGCCCCCTAATAAACGACTCTTACAAATAAATCCACACGATATAGACATTATTTAAAAGAATTTATAAAATTTTCCCTATTGTGGTGTAACTATTAGATTTCACTAAATTTAGCAATTTAATAACGAGAAAACCTCAAAAATTCGAAATTAGGTAAAAAAGCGGAATTATTCCATGAAAAACAAGAGAAAATTATAGAAATTTGTTTATAAAGAAGGTACTGCACCCACTTAATGACCTTTGCGATTCCATATTTTCGGCCTCAACATATATCGACCTCCAATAATCAAATTCATAATTAAACAATCAAATAATTAGATCGATTTGAAAGAAATAATTATAATCGTTCATGTTTTTGTTCTCAAATATCAAATTCTGTTTTATAACAGAAATATTTGTGAATTTTCTAACAAGAATATGTTGTTGATCGTTGGTAAATACATTTATTCGATTATCATAGATAAGATTTTGAGGAATTTCACTTTTTATTGTGGAGTCCTTGATTCTGGTCCATATACATCCAATTTGAATGGAAACGTATAAAAATCGTGCCATTTTTGGTCGCAGACAATTCGTTTTGATTTTATTGGAAAATTTTTATTGATTCAGGGAAGGACATCGTTTTATTACAACGATACAGAGGTGGACTATTTAATATACAATTCTGAAATGTCAAGTACCTTTATTGTTGCAAATTATTCAGAAAGTCTCTATTATAATACGCGTATATAAATTGGAATTATAAAAATAGTAAATAATAAAGAAAATGAGAACATAAATTCCAATTAACAAATCAAATGTTCATAAAAAAGTTTCATAATAACCTTATTACTAATTAATTATTGTTGAAATTTCAACATTTCCTACTACAATATATGTAAACCAAAAATATCGATTTTTAAGTAACAAAAAAACAGAATTCTATAGAGGGAGCTATCTTAACTTATTTGAATTAGAGAAGCTGTACTGTATATTGGACTATTATACCAGATATCCCACAGAAAGTGGGATACCTGGCCTACAGAACTGGCAAAGAGAGCAGGAATATAAACGCACAATTCTATTTCACAAGTTTAAATTAAAACATCTGTACAAGTCTGGCAGTTAGAAGTAGAAACATACGAAAACTAGAACTAAATTCTCATATCTAATGTTGTTCCTCTGGTTCAAGTTAATTGTAATTAAATTAATTAAAGAATTATTGGATTATTGTACAATAGTTGATTGCTCAATCATTCAGCCTACAGAGCTGGTAATGGGAGCTGAAATATAAACGCACAATTCTAATATTTTACAAATTCGTTTTTTGAGTTGTTCAAATTAAGACATCCTTTAAGACGAATAGTACAAGTTTGGCAATTAGAAGTAGAAACATACGAAAATTGAATGCTCCTGTGGCTCATCAATGTTGTTAGAGAAACAATATTTTTACCCCCTCAAGACTAAATTTCTTCTTTTCTTGCTCAAGAATTCGGCATAAAAAACTATTCGCTATAATTTTACGGTTTATAATCGTTTCGTTACAGTGGTTACGTTGACGAAATTTTAGAATATAACAAGTTCTCCCCCATTACGCATTTTTATAACACAGAGGGTTGAAAAAAGGCCAAAAATCACAACTTTCAATCACAAATTAACAAAACATCTCTCTATTTAGTCCTCGATACGACCCTGTCTCGACTAGAATTTCTCCTTGAACCAACTTCTATGAGACACCCGGTATACAATCAATTGATTGACTATTTCAATTAATATTTATAGAAAATTTCCGTAGATCGTAATCATCGTGGATTATTTATGCATAGACGGAGACAGGTTTGGCGCCCTTTAAATAATTCAAATTTTCAATAAAAATAACTGAAGAATTGAAAAAGTAAACCATATTATTATCATTATTAACGTATGGAAAGTATCTCAGGGTCAATTAATTTAACCGACAATCATTTTTTTCTTAATAGACGTTTTGCAAGAGAATTTTTGCATTGTAAAAACCGAACCTTTACCATTCTTGCTACATATTTTTTTGGATTCTTTCTAATTTTTTGCGTCCGATTTCAAGTTCAATGCAAATTTCAACTAATCACAGTTGTCATTCGAAATTAAAATCAATATTTATGATTAATTAGAATTTAAACAAGCGAAAAAATCGAGTAATAGACCTTGGATTGTTCTTATTTCAAAAATTTTAGATTAATTATGATTATTTAATTAATTTGTAATAGTAAATGGAATTTCCTGGAAATCTATCCAAGGTGGTTCGATTATTTCAACAAATAATAATTTATAGTTTAAATCCAATAAATTATAATGAATTAACCTTCAAATTTAATTCTAATTAATTAATTAATTGACAAGCGACATCTAGTAGAGGGTAGTGTTGATTTGTTTGATCGTTAAGTTAGTGACCTTTGATTTGTCAATTGGTTTAGTTGTTGAATTTCAATCGAGATGTCGGTAGTGTTAATTCTATGAAGCTGTGTGACAAAATGGCAATGGAATGTTGGTGGTGTAAATGGTACAATATTATAATTGTATTTTTCATTTAATTTCTAACACGAATAATAGATTTTTTTATTAAATTAATTAATAATAATTCATATTGAATGATGGTTAATTAAATAATCGTGCATTTAAGTGGTATTTATAACGAAAATTTTATTTTTTTTGCTATTTTATATACGTATATACATTATATAGGTATATGTATACATATATATTTCTCTATATAGTAATGATTCTTTTCCCAATTATATGAACCATCATATATTTTAACAATAGAGAGAAGGTAAGCCATGTCTTTATCAATCACCTTTATATAATTGATCTTTTTTTATCGCCTATGAATTAGTTATATTTGGATTTTATTGATTTGTGTCGATATATTTTCCAACTAGAACATTATCAGTTGGTTTTAATTATTAAGAAATTCGTCAATTTTGATTAACTCAATATTAATAATGAATGATAATTTATTAGTTTGATTTCGTGTTATTCGTGGATAATTTTGTGTATTTAATTGATTAAAACAAATAAACAAAGGAACACGATGATGTTCTCATTAGACAAATTTCAGGTAAATTCGTGGCGAATTGATCGACATGTGATTGATTGTTGAGTGAATAAATTTACCATTACCACCATTCTTATCATTACCATTAAAACGAGATTAATTGAAGAATATATGTAGATGGTAATAATGATGATAATGGGTTGGCACCAACAACAACAACAACAACAACAACAACAATATTATCATCAACATAATCATCGACATTATCAACAATTACAACGTCAATCCGGCTGTGGTGGTAAAATAATCAACGGCCTAATATTTCTAACGTTTATAAATCTCCAAATAAATACAGTAATGGCAACTATAACGAGTAGTGCCAAATTTTATACAATCCATTGGAATTCAACGAATCCGATATTCCGTATAGACAATACCGATAATATTATTGATGTAAATCGGAATAATTTGAAATTCGATTATGATCAAGTGAATTTGATATGTCCGGTGTATGCGCCCGGTACCCGTGATGATGAAATGGAAAAATATATCATCTATAATGTATCGAAAGATGAATATGAAACATGCCGTATAACAAATCCAAATCCACGTATTATAGCCGTATGCGATAAACCCTATAAATTAATGTATTTTACAATTACATTTCGACCATTTACACCACAACCTGGCGGCTTAGAATTCCTACCAGGCAACGATTATTACTTTATATCGACATCAACAAGCGATGATCTACACCGAAGAATAGGTAATTATAATTATTATTGTTATTATTAATGTTGATTGAAAATAATTATAGGCGGCCGTTGTACATCGCACAATATGAAGATCGTATTCAAAGTATGGGGTGAATCATCGACACCAACAATAACATCAACAAATCAACCACCTTTATCGCGATGGTGGTCGGTAACATCGCCGAGGATAACAACAATAAAAACACCAATAATTTTAATGACAACAATACCAACAACAACAACAATATCAACAACATCATCACCGTTAACAACAACATTATTATCAACAATAAAAACGACAAAAAAATCGAAAACTTTTAATAAACATCCGAATGAAGTTGTGAAAAGTGAAGAATTAACATTAGGTGGTAATAGTGGTGGTGGTTTTAGTGCTATACCGAATTTAATAATTAGTGTTGCTATTATTATTATAAACACCATATATCGATGAAAATATTTATTTTTCGTTCAATTTTATCGGTTATTTTACAATGATAATGTTTAAATTATCGATATTTGGTATATATATTTTTTTTAAATTTAATTAAAACGAAATTCTATGGCTATATTTACAAATTTCTAATAATTTTTAATTCGTTTAATTTCGAGTCATTTTCTTACAATTTTCGTAACGAAATGGTGTACAGTTTTTATAATAATACTAATATTACTACAATTAATAATAATAATGATAATAATTAGTGTATTTTGGAGAATCGAAGTGAAGATTTATGCTTAAAAGCATAGTGACCAATTCAAGAATAATTTAACAGAAACTGGAAGATTTCGAGAAGAAAAATAAAAATAAAATTGTGTAAATGTTATATTTTTTCGGTCAGTTGATTATTACGTAGATTTAATTGATAATAATGATAATATTGAAGAATAATAATGGTAATATTAATAATATTAATAATAATAATAAAAGTGTTGAACCTTACGTATTTATATTAATATTTGTGAAGACTGATGATTGATAATAGTTTTATTTGTGTTTAAATATTGAACGACAAGTTGAAAAGACAAATGTACCCTTAATAATATTTATAAATATTATCAATACTCCTTCGTCCCATTTTTTAGCGATAATTGTGGGATATCTGGCGTTTTTAGATTAATTTTTTCCTAATAATTTAAATGTACTTAGTTTCTTTTAACGTAAATATTTAAAATTTGATGCCTCTCTATACAGGATGGTACACAATAAATGGTCTATACGAAGATTTCGAAAATGGAACACAACTATTCGAGGAAACCGAAGGGAAGTTTTCCAAAATCAACGATCATCTATAAAATTTCTAAAATTTTAACTCGATTTCATGAGTTACACAGACGTTCTGTAACTTTAATAATCAGTCGTATTCTGTAATGTTTTGAAGATTTGCTACCATGGCAACATTATAGATCTGTATCATTAATATTATAATCGTATTCTATAACTGACAACTAGATATTCTATTTTGTTCTTGTCTCTTCCATAGAATTGCAAGGAATGAAATAGAAGATCTATTCAAAATGACTATTAATCTCCAGTGTTGTTATAGTAACGAATCGTCAAAAAGTTAGAGAATACTACTGTTAATTTGTTTACAAATTTCTCTAATATTTGAAAAGAATCCACAAAATCGTTGAATTAGTAGAAATGATGGAATTAACACTAATTTATCCAAAAAATCTTCTTGAATCGATCATAGTCGTATTCTGTAACTTTATATAGATCCATTGCCACGACAATTACACTTTTATGTTACTATGGAGTTCTTAAAATTCGTACTGATGAAATTAATTATTTAGGGAGATTGCAACGTTGTCATTGTAACGGATCTGTGTAAAGTTACAGAATATGACTGTCAGTCTATTAATTTAGCCAACTATGTTGTTAGATTCCATTTTAATTATTTAAGTACTTAATGGGACAAATTAATAGAAATAATCGAATCTAATCGAAGTGATTGTTGGTCTACAATATTGTCATAGCAACGGCTCTACAAACAGTTATAGAATACGATTAAATCTTGATGAAATTCAATTTTGTTCTATAAAATTTCATAAAAAAATGTTTAATATGTTCATGTTTTACTAGTATTTGTTGAATTGTTTTGCTAATTATGGTAAATAGGTCGGCTTCAAATCGATTATCTTGTAAACACAATTAATTGTTCCAGTGAGTAAGATTTAATTAATCAAAACATGATTTTGTTCTACATGTTGAATTAAAAAAATTCTCTTTTTGGTCGATTTATTGCCCAATTGGTAGAACAACACACCAATAAATGTTCACAAATTATTACAACAACTAAATTTAGAACGTTATTTCATCGTGAATTAGCATTTAATATGGGAAAAATTGTAAAAATCGAAAGAATTTCGGAATTTCCAAATAGACCATTTACTGGTGTCCACTTTATACTCGATTTTTAGTTATTTTAAGTTAATTTATTTATTCCTATTTATTATGTCCATTGTTAGTGTTAATTGAATTGTCAATGTGTGCAATAGTTTTTGTCAAGTAATTTTGGAAATTTTCATGTGTACGAGAATGCACTAAAAGCGCCGGCATTGATGATTTTTATGTCTAGAACAGTAGTTTTCACAATAATTGTAATCAGATGTAATTTTTGAATTGCAAGCCATAATTATTAATAATCATTGATAACAAGAAAACAAAAGACCTCTATTTTTATTTTTATTTTTTATATATACTTAAATATACATATACGCATATTTTTTATCTTGAATTGTATACATTTCTTATCGTTTTACTTAATATTTTTGATTTCAATTCCCATGACTGTATTGTTGTTAATACTCGTTTCAACATCACTTACACAACATAATACACAACACTATTACACATAAACATTCACATATGTATACACAGGAAATAAAACAAATGTACGCCTCTGTATATATAGAAAATTGATTTAAATTTATTGATAATAACGGTATTGATAATAAGGAAAGATGTGTTACATTTTGTTAGGTGAACACACTGTATATGTAATAACTATTGTAAAATGCACTCTCTTTCTATATAAACCGATAAATATATAATATACATATAAGTATTTGACAGTAATTATATAAAATTACATAAACACCATTTTATTTATTTATCTCTCTAGTTTCTGGATTATTCAAATTCAAATTTACCGCATTAGTTTTGTTGTCCTGCGACAACCAATCAAATCGCGCTCTCAACCGGTATGAATATAGTTGCAATTGAATTGCGCATGCGTTTGATTGTTTTGTTTTGCAATTGTTGGGGGAAAAATTGCATTACAGCGCCAGTGGTCGTCATTGTTGTTTGTTCGTGCTCACCTTTGAATTGTGTTTTTCAATTTAACGGAAATTATTTGAATAAAATTATTTTATTATTTTGAATAATTCCCTTTCAATATGAGTAATGAACAGGAAACAACAAAAACGAATCTATTCGAGGATTGTGTTGCAATTTTAGTCGATGTTGCCGGTACAACGACTTCCATTAATTTCGTTCAGGTAAGAAAATTGAATTTGTACCGAGAATTTGGGGTGGAATTCAACCCCAATCCGCACGTTTATCCATTTCAAATCGGACAATACTCGACTTTATTGTTGTTATTTTTTAATTGAAAACAAATCAATTAATTCGAATTTATAGTTGTTTTTATCAATTTCTCGATAATTATTGATAATTCGTTAAATTCGGAATTTTTCTAATTAACGAACAGCCGGTTGTCCTTGGATAAGAATGAAATCGTTGCCCTTCATGTTGTTGTTTGTGTTGTTAAAGATGGTGCATTCACATCATTGTACAGTTCCAACAAAAATTTCACCGGTGTATTTACGAGAAAATCGCCCCTTAAAGATTCTATTCAAATTTTAGGAAACATTATTTCCATTTGTTAAAGAACAAGTTGGTGATTTTTTGAAAACAAATTGGGACAAAGATGAAATCAAAAATGCAATAAAACTATTAAAAAAATCCGATACAACTGAAACAATTCCATCATTAGATGAGGCAGTTGAATTAATTAAAACATTAACTGATAAACAAGACAACAATTCCGGATTGAAAACAATACAAGGATTGATTTATAAAAGCGGCTATGAGAACGGCAATCTTAAAGGCCAGTAAGTATAATTATTATCGATAATTGACAATTCTAATTCGATTTGTATTCTCGTTTCAAGTGTCTTTGAAGATGTCCAACCGTCGTTCGAATCATGGTCTAAAATTGGCAAGAAAATCGCAATCTTCTCCACCGGTAGTGTTGATTCACAAAAATTATTATTCTCGCACACTATCAACGGCGATTTAACCGAATTTATAACAAAATATTACGATCAAACAATCGGCTTAAAAACCGATTGTGAAAGTTATCAGAAAATTGCAAAAGATTTGGAAATAAAACCAAATGAAATCGTTTTTATTTCCGATAATCTAAATGGTAATTTATTTCGTAATATTCACAATGATTTATTCATTATTTTTTTAAATTTTGTAGAAGTAAAAGCTGCAAAATCTGCCGGTTTTAACGTATTTTTAATACATCGCGATGGTAATGAAACAATCCCGGAAGCCGATCGTACCGATTTCACAACGATTTCATCGTTTAAAGAATTGAACAGTGAAACAACAGTTAAACGAAAAATTGAAGACAATGAAACCACAACTGAAGAGGTAAGTACGTTAAAATTCTCTTCAACTTTTATGTAGATTTGTTGTTATTTCAATAAAATTGTTACAAATAAAGTTGCTAAAATAGAAGTCGATTAATATCTAGGAACCTCCATCAAAAATATCCAAGACTGAAACTGTTGAAAAATCCGATAATAAAACGGACGATAATAAAGATGATGAAATTAAAGATGACAAAATGATAACTGATGAAGTTAAAGAACAAAAAGATGAGAAAACTGATGCCACAAAAACAACGATTGAAGATAAAAAGACTGTTGACGATGATAAAAAATGTGATAAAAATGAGACTGAAGATCTGGGGAATTCAGATAAAGATGAATCAACAACAGCGCCAATTAAAGAGACGGATGAAGAGAAACGTGCGAAAATTGACGATAAAATTGAAGCTAATTCAACTAAAGAAAATAGTCAAAGTACAGCAAAGGAAACTACCGAAACGAACACAACAGTTGAGGATAACGAGAATAAAGAAACGAAAATTGAAGAGAAAGAAAATAAGAATGTTTTAGCAAATGGGGTAGAGAACAATGGGGATGATAATATGGAAGTTGTCGAAGAACAAACTGATGGAGTTGCTGAAGTATCCAAAAGTAATGATAACGATAATACGGAAACTAAAGAAACTGACGATGATAAAGATGCAACAACAACAAAATCGGCCGAAAAGGAAACGGAAACAACAAAGCCCGATGAAGATACGGAAAATACAGTAAAAAAATTGGAAGAAACCACAAAGAGTCCTGCAGCTGTAAGTGTTGAAGTTTAAAATAAAATAATCACAATTTTACATTAATATTTATAATACGAGAATAGGTGTAACGATTACTTTTTTTTCGTCTGAAATTTCCTAAAATTGTACCACACTTTTTTAAGTGCCAAAATTTTTCTCTCTAAAACAAAAGACTGTTATTCATCATATTTAATGCTCATACATTTTTTTCGTACATTCCATTAAAACACCCATTAGAATTTTTGTACTATTTTATGTTCGATGTCCCAAATATGCACATTTTCTTAATTGTATGCTCAGTAAATTGTGATATTGGAATTTTTTCATGTCTTTTGTAACTTGATTTAGTATTTGTCTTTATTTTTTCGTTCTATTTTTGTGTACATAAGGCATTAATTAATTAAGGGCCTACGATTTCATTGTATACGTTCAATAGCACTTAATAAATTTTTGTAGTGTTCAATTAAAGTTTGCTTCGTTTATCCATACCCTTAGAAATATTTTTAATTGCAATGTTTCTTTAATAGAAACAAGAATATATCATGTTTATATAATGTTATCTGAAACTGGCATCACAGTTGAGAAGTTTTATGAATTCTAAGAAATATGCAGTTGTATTCTGTAACTTTTTGTAGATTGGTTATCATGACAACAGTCTGTTTAAATAGATCAGCCTCGTTAATTTGGTCGACTAGAATTTTGTATGATTGAAAATTGTAGTTGACCAAGAAGATTGTTGGTCTACAATGTTGTCATCGTTACAGGTCTACAAAAAATTACAGAATACGACTGATAAACCAGTTAAATATACATTTTTTTGCAAAATGTGCAGCTTGTTTCACTTAAACGACCCTGGCATTATTTTGCAAGCAATTTTAATATTTTAATGATGTGTAAAAGGGTGCCAAATTTGAGCCCCTTATTGTTAGTTGATCGAGAAGTTGGTAAAGATTTTTGTGCGTGAATTGTTTTTAAAAATTGCGACATCTTTTTTGACCAACTTTCTGATGAGCTATACGGCTCAAATTTTGGCCAATTGGTTCGCTATAAATCTTTAAAATATTTATCAAATCGATCAGGTAGTGTTGAATCCAGAAAACAAACCCGAATGAAATAAACAATTTAGTTTCGAATAGAACTGAAAAAGGGATATTTGTTCAACGATTTCTCCCTTATTTTTCACTCTAAAATGGGGCATTAAAGATCGTTAGAGAGAGCATTTCAAGCTACAGGAGACAGTAAAAAATCCCCAGAATTTGCCATGAATTTTTTAATGATTACCTTCTCTTCCCATAAGCTTGTTTGTCTTGTAGAGCGCCCAAGAAAATTTCCGCACCGGAAAATGGATTTTCCGTCTTAGAAAATCCGGATATTTGGAAAGCCCTATATTTATTACAAACAAATTAATACAAGAGTTATGGGTGGAAACATAAGCACAGATTATCAGCTGTAACTCAAAATTTTCCAGCTTGAAAGAGTCTTTCCAAAGAACTATGGCTCTTGATTTTAGAGTGAAAAATAAAGGACCATAAAAGACCATTTAAGTGAAACAGGCGTAATAATTGAAAGATTAGTCGCTGAATACATAAGAACGACTTTACAATGTGCTTGAATGTACCGTGTTTCTACTCTGACTACAAGTTCTAACAATTGCTCTTATTTGGCGAACATTTTGTAAAATATAAGGATTTATAGGAGGGTCTCTGGAGATCATTTTAGCAAAATTTGGGCCCCGTAGCTCATCGTGAAGTCGGTCCAAAAACTCGTTTCTAACAATATCGCGATTTTCACGTGAGATACGCATGTAGAATGGCTCAAGCATGCTTGCAACATTTTTCATCAATAAAATGGAGAAAAACGGAAAAAACCAATATTGGAAGCATCCTCAAGTTATTTGACGTGTGTAACTCATTTTTTGACCAACTTTCAAATGAGCCACGGGACCCAAATTTTGCTACAATGATCTTTAGAGACTCCTATAAAGTCTCAAAGTTGCCCTAGCGACTTAAATTCCTAACAGAAACACACGGTGTTATCTTTAAAAAAAAAACACCAAATTTTAAAAATTATCATTTATATTGGTAGTTATGACTCCAAATCTAATATAAGTATTTGATTATAACGGTTACAGTTAAAATAACCAAATATTGTAATGGTTGTATTAAATTAGACGAACTGTACCCTAAAACACCAAAAACAAGTAACCCATCTTGAGATGTATCAGTGTTCAATTGCATTTGCCATTGATTATCATTTAATGATCCGCAATATTTCGTATCTCCAATCGATTTCATATTATATTTCAAAGTGATGGGTTGATAAAACGTACCATTAGTACTCAATGGTAGATTACCATTGATCGATATTGACTTAAATATAGTTGTACCATTGATACGTTCACCACAACTATCGATATTGTTGCTCTTACATGCCAGTAAACTACAAATTTTCACGTTGACTTTATTGTTTTGATCCAATTGTACATCTCCAACATAAGTCATCAATTTGTACATTTCATTCGTATTGGCCAAATCGATATTTATATTGAACGTACAACAGAAATCACCATCACAAACTTCTTGTGTTTGATTCGTTTTAGTTAAATCGAGGCTTTTAAAACGATAACTATTCGAATCGAATATACGCCGTGTGACATAATTTGTTATATTTGGTGTTACTATTGGGTTTAAACCAAGTGTACGTGGACTACTCATTAATGATCGTACTGTAGTGTTACATGATAATGGGTATTTATAATTCAATTCGGATATTGTACGGACTCTTTGTACAATTAATTTACTAGCACGAGCACCATCGATAAACGTTTCGGCAATTTTACCATCAGCTAAATAAATACCACTACCACCATAACCTTCGCTCGGGTAACTATAACTAGCGACCAATAAATTAATACCGTTAGCTTGCGCATAACCGTGGTGAAGACCTAGAGCTATAAATATTTGAAATTTAATCACAATTAATCGATGATTATTATTATAATTGATTTACAAGTATAGAACGGCATCGCTGACGGCCATGCTGATGGACAGACAATATCCGAAATATTATTTTTAGCAATTAGCCACATTGCTTGAGGATAGAAAATATCAGTTTCTGATATTATCCCAAATGTTACACCGAAATCCGTACTAAATATAACCGGAGTAGTACCAGCGGTTAATTTTCCTGATTCTCTATCATTCAACTTTACCTTACGATACCTGTAAGAATAAAATAGTGTAGAACATTTAAAATTTGATTAAAATTCTATACTTTGCAACAATATTACGATTCCTATCGAATACCAAATTCGTGTTATAATAAATAGTGTTATTATTAACATCCGTGGAATTCTCTATAACATTAGCAACAATATAAATGTTGTACTCTTTAGCCATATTCTTCAATTCGGTAATTATTTGCTCATTATCATGCACACTGATCGCATATCCATCCAGATTATCAATAAATGAATATGTCGTTAAACTATACTCGGGAAAGACAACGATTTGAGCATTCTGATTGTGGGCATCTTTAACTCTACTACGTAAATCATTTAAATTGGTCAACATTGTATCTCGGGGTGTATCTTTCGTTGTTGGTGAATGCTCAATAACAGCCCCAATATAAGCCGTCTGAAATGAACAAAATCCTATTTAATAGATGTCTCGACCCAGTATTTCCCCTTTGATTATCAATTCTTCTAGCAATTGCCATTATTTTAGTAAAATTTAAATGTGTAGCTTATCGCGAAGTTGATCAAAAACACTACGTTCTAACTGATTTTTTTACTTAAAAGTATATGGTTTTATTTGAGGAGTGATTTAAAAAATATTTTAAGGGTTTATAAGAGGACCTCTAGAGATTATTTTACCAAAATTTGGGCCTCGTAACTGGTCAAAAACGCTCCTTTTTGGGTGAAATTCTACAATAGAATGAGGAAAAACAATATTCTTTGCCAATTCTGAGTCATTTGACTTGTGTAACTCATTAAAAACTGTATGGTCAGAAATGGGCATATTTTGACCAACTTGCCGATAAGCAGCGAGGCTCAAATTTGGGTAAAATGCTCTCCAATCTTAGATTTTTCAAAAATCCTGCACAGCGATTTTTAACGAGATCCGTACGCAAATTGGCTCAGAATGGCTCAAAGGTGCTCTGTACATAATTTCTTTAAATTTCTTCCCATCGAACTTCAAAATAAATATTTCTACCATAGAATAACGCAGAAAAAACGAAACAAATCAATATTTCAAGCATTCTGAACCCATTCTCGTTTTGGAAAACCACGACATCAAAATAACAGTTTTTGAGCAACTTTCAAACGAGCTAACAAGTACAAATTTTGCTGGAAAACTCCTTGAAATATTTTTCGAATTACTCGCAAATAATGACAGTTGTCGTGAGAATTCATAATCCGAGGTGATTTGGTACAATGAGTCATCCAAATTAAGGGCGTTACAAATTTAATTCCACTTAATTCGGAATAAGGCTCATTTTGTAATATTTTTTTAATAGAAATAATTACCTGAACTTTCACCGAATAATTAATAGCGAATATTAATAAGAAAATATTGAATTGGGACATTTTCACAATAGTTTTTACACCTTTACACTGTGATTTTATCGCTTAAAAAAGACGGTTTTTCGTTCAAGTTGCTATATTGAATCAATTTTTAGCGATAAGATAACGTTATATAAACAGAAAAAAATGATAAAAATATCGGTCAAATATAGGGAGTAAATTGGGAATTTACTCATTCAGTCAACAATCAGGGAGAAAATTAAAAAAAAATAATTATTTTGGGCGTAATCCTACATTGATGTACTTGCATCTTGACGGTTATTCGTTTGAACGGCTTTATCGACTTGTTTTATTCGATCAATTTGGGGTTGTTCATATTGATAACTATAATCACTGGATGTTGTATGTTGATCATCATCAATTAGAGGATTCTCTTCATCGTATTTGCTATTTTTTCTAGTTTCTAATCGATGTTTAATTCGAGGTTGCTCATATTGATAACTATAATCACTTGATGTTGTAGTCGTGATATTGTCCTTATCTTTATCAATTAGTTGATTCTCTTCATCGTAATTTCTATTTTTGAAAGTTTTCAAATGAAATCTCTGTTTACCGTGTGGTGATTCAGTCGTTTCATCACTATCAGTAGAACCTCTAACAGGAAATGATTTATTGTTAGATTCTCCTATATTTTAATAAATTACAAACTTTTCCTCGCTAATATCAGATAAATCGCTGTATTCAACTGGTGATAAGCAAACGGGACAGCGATTTTTTAAATCGTTGAAGCATAATTTACAAAAGAATCCCGGACAACCTGGTGTTTGACACATTATTCCGTTCTCTTTAATTTCTTTTTCATTATGGAAAATTGTTCCACATAATAAACATGATTTTTGTTTATCAACAGTGCTCGGTAAACAAAATTGCAAAAACCTGCAAATATCAGGTTTGTTTTAAAATAATAACAAGATTATTAGTGAAACTACCAGTTTTGTTGATTTTAGAATTTAGTCATGATTTTATAAAACTTACGAGATTTACACGCAATTTACGGTGGAAAAAATTGTCCAAACTGGTAGTTCACATACTGTGTTATTCAGTTCGGAGTCTCCTGTTTTAATGGCAACTGGCATGATTTGACGAAATATTTTAAAGAAAGTCCTTGGTGATCATTTTAGCAAAACTTGGACCTTGTAGTTCAGTTGCAAGTTGGTCAAAAAACGTTTTAAAAATGAGTTACGTTAAATGACTCAGAATGACAGGATATGAACCGCTCCAAGGCAAAATTTAGCAAAATTGCGCTCCTGTTCTAGCATCTTAAGATTTTTATATGAAAAATTCCACTTTATAGTGAAAATTTTTGATTTATTTCACTCTAATGGAAGTTTTTGAAAAATGTAGCACTTTTAGACCAACATTTTAAAGTTTTAATGGAAAATTTTGCTTAATTTTGAAAATATTCAACTATTAATGGCCTAGAAGCAAGGCCGTCGTGAGGATATGTGGGGCCATATAAGGCTAAATTTAAAAAAATAGCGCTCTTGTTATTTATTTAATTTTAATGGAAATTTTTGGGAAATTTAGCACTTTCAGCGCAAAATTTTAAAGTTTTAGTGGAAAATGTTCTACGTGGTCATAATCAAAATTTTGAAAAAAATGCCCTGTAATTCTAACATAGCATTAGATTTTGCTTAATTTTGAAAATATTGCAAAATTTGGGAAAAACTGTCCTTCATCATCAACAAAAATTCTAAAAATTACACAATTATTCCAAAATTTTAAAATTTTAAACTTAATTTCGCTTTATTTTTAGAAATATTGCAGTACTCTAGATTATCATAAACAAAAATTGAAGAAAACTGGCACTTTTGGCTTATATTGAGAAGTTTTCATCCCTTTATTTGATTCTAATGCAAAATTTCGAAACAATTTAGTACTTTTCTATGTACAATTTCAAAATTTATGTAATAAACTTTGCTCTATTTCTGTTTGTCTCGGAAATTTTGATGAAACAACTGTAATTTAGCTTAGAAATTAAATTAAAATCTCATTTTTCATGGATTTAATACAGCAATTTTCCCTAAAAATCGCATTTTTAGTGCTAAAGAGACACAATTTTGCTCTATAACTCGAAAAAACAGAGTTTGATTAGAAGTTTCAAGACTTCATCTCAAAAATTCCAGTAAAATAGACAAAATTATTCCATTTTTTGATTATGCAACAACGAAATTTGTTAGAAAGAAAAATAAAATAATATTCTTAATTTCTTTTTGGATATTTTCAGTTCTAAAAACAAATTGAAGAGTTTTGAAATCGATTTTTATGGGCATTTATTTGCAAAATTAAAAAATTGACCCATTTTAGCTTAATTATTGAGCAAATTTCCTTTCCACTAAATGACTGTAAAAACTAATTGATATGTCACACGATTTTGCCATTCCTCTAAACTGCCGCTCTCAGATATTGCCTGAGTTGCCTGAGTAATAAGAATATTTCCTTTTATTCTAGAATACAATGGAGAAAAATGGAATAAAAAATGTTGGAAGCATCCCTGAGTCATTTGACATGCTTAACGCGTTTTCAAAAATTGCAACCTTACTTTGACCAACTTGCCAATGCGGGGTTCAAATTTTAGTATAATAAGCTACATGGACCCTCTTTAAATCCTTAAAATATTTATTTAAATCGCTCGTCAAATAATGGGAGTTACCGAATAAACTACACCGCATATTTCACTTAAATAGTCATAACTTTTATGGGAACCTCTATTACTTCAAAAGCGATTTGAAAAATATTTTGAACATTTATACAAAAGTTTGCGGTTTTGAAATCGAATTAATGACTCAAGGATGCTCTTTTATTTCCCCCATTATACTCGAAAGTAAACGCGAAACATTCATTTCAAAATAGAATGGAGGAAAACGAAAGAAAATCAATATTGGGAGCATCATTTTATGTGTGTAACCGGTTTTTGCTACTTTTTGACCAACTTCCCGACAAGCTACAAGGCTCAAATTTTCCACAAATAATCTCCAAAGGGTTCCCTATAAATCCTTAAAATATTTTTCAAATTATTTAAATGAAATAGAGGATATGGTATAAATTGATAAATACGCGAATCTATCATGTAAAATATCCAAAATCGTTATATTCTCCATTTGATGCTTATTCAACATGAATTTTCGACGTAATTGTCTTCGTGTAAATTTCAAAAACGTTATCCTCCGTCTTAATATATGATTATACAACCAGATAGTCCGTTGTCTTGAACGAAATGGTTGATAATAACACATCAACCAATTCCTTAAACGTAAACCGTAAGGTTCCAGAATTGTTAAAATTGCACACATTATTATCAAAATAACTAAATCAACCCCAATTAATCAATCAATTAATTAATTAAAAAAAAAGAAAAACTCACCAATTTGTATATAACGATCATAATCGGGTGGTATTGGGTTTGGTAAACATGGTATTGTATCGATTTCAATTTCAGTACCGAATGGTTTAAACGCATTGATGATTGTTCTTAAGAGATCGGCAAATAAATTCGTACCATTCACATGGACAGTTGGCATATTCGGTAGACTAGCTTTTGATTGAAATCTACCATAATAATTAATCATATTCATTATCCAATATAGCGAATAATCAACTACTAAATATGTTGCTAATTTTAAAGCTGCTGTCAGCAGAACAATTATAGCTTTCCCTAAGCGTTTCTTCTCGATTACAGCTAGTGCCATAGAATTTATCTGAAATTAATACAAAATTATTTAAAGATAATCTACAAGAAATATTAAAAACTCACTCTAACATATTGTTGGTTCTCGCGATGATTGAGCGGTAGCACTGTTTCTTTACTGTGTTTAGCCCGTTGTAGATCCATAATTTGGAAATCTTTCAATATATAGAAATTATCGAAACGATCACTAGTTAAAAATCTATAACGATAATAGATCGCCCTGAAAATAGACGTTTAATCATTGTAATTCAATTCGAAAATCCAACTTTATTATAATCATAGTCAAGAAGAAACTTGTAAATGTTGTGAAGAATTGAAAGAGGATCAACAAATTGCTCGAACGCTCTTTAATTTCACCGACAATATCTTTAGTGATGTCTTCATAACTCTTGGATTGGTTCGTTTCGAAATGGAACGAATGCGAGAATTTGATGCGAACGTAGAAGATCGTACGGATGTGTCGGATGAACGTTTTTATTTCTAAATTAAGGAGAATTTAATCGAAATTTACAAATATAAGAAAATTTACTTCTTGCAACCACTCCGATGATTGAATCGTTAACAAAATCGATCAACATACAAACATAATCGAAAATTTTAACTAAATAACAGACGGATTCTACCAAATATGTGATCGAACATAACCAATTGAATAGCGGTCCTAATTTCGCATTACAATCAATTATAGCGTTATTGAAAGCGTTCGTACAGCGTTCGAATGGTGTTCCCAATTCTTTGTTGCAAATATTCAAGATTTTGCCCAAAAATTGAAAAGCCGTTTTAATGACTTGCACTAAAAACCAAAAATTAACCAATCGTTTAATAGTTGGATCAAATTTACAAATTGCCACAATCAATCGTTTGATTTTCAATAAAATCTCTTTAATTTCCTTTACAACAATTTTCACAAATTTCACAACAGTTTTGATCGCTTCTTTAATCGCATAGAACGGTTTACGGATTGTATCCAAAATTTGTTTAACGACCGATTTTAATTGTTCCTTCCAAATCGAATTAATTATAAAATTAATTAACAATAAATTAAATTACCTGTCCGCAAGCCAACGATTCGTTCAAAATCGTCATATTATTCAAGGTGTTCTTGGACGGTCCGGTTATCGCCAAAATGAAAGCGTACGTTAATAGAACTTGACGGCCGCGTTTCGAAAAAAATTGCGGCAATATAAGGAAGACGATGCATCTAAATGAATTGGAAAACAATGGGGTGCTTGAGAAATTAATTAAATCGTCATAAATTTCAATTGAATTTGTGTTTTTGTCGTTGATTAATTGAAAATTCGCCTTACCGTACACGCCGACTAAACGCTAAGCCCAACATTAGGATACAACCGATAAACGAACACAACGTTGTAGCGCTCGATAGATTGAAATTCATTTGGATAACAAACAATAAAAATAGCAAATAAGTCAAGAAGAAGCCGAGCAGAAAGCCGGATATGCTTTTAAATATGAAATTCTCGAAGGAACCGTCGCGTTTTATTTTGTAAACGAATCGATAATAATCCGAATCTTCTTTGATCAGCGATTTAAAATATCGTTTAATTCGATATTTGATGTAAATGCAACAATGTTGACATCTTCGGCGGAGGGTTAATTTCCGGCGTGGTGGTATCTTGTCGACATCCCCAATATGACCGATATGGATCGCATTGATTTTCTCGTCAATTAGATCCTCTTTTAAACGGTGAATCCGCAAGGATTTGTACCAAAGGGTGAAATATGCCATTTTTTTGACAATTTACAGTCATTCTCCGATGTCCGAAAATTTTTTTCGATTGCACGATTCACATATTCAATTAATTTTATCATACAATGTTATATATGAAAAATATTTTGGGATCTCCGTGGGGTCGGGAAAAATATTTTGGACATCGGATAATGAAAGTTTGTTTATTATATTTGTTAACTAGTTTATGGTGGATTGATTTATTCTACAACGGGAAAAAGACAAATTGTCTTTCCAATAGAATAGAAGAAGACAGAATTGGGAAGCCTTATATAAAAGCATCACGTTGTCACTTGTTGATATCATTTGGCTTCTGTTTTATTTACAGTAGAAGCTCCAAATCGGTAAGTTGACGATAGTTGCTTTAAAAATTAATCTTAATTTGTAATTTACCTTTTTTTAACCAATATAATTATCGAATTTGCGTCTATAATTTGAAGTGACAAGTTTTTGAAATAATGCAAGTTCTATAACTGAATTATCCAAAGAGCAAAACTTTGTTCAAATTAAAATTACCATAATGAAGCCTTAATAGTGTTAACTTCATCTTTGTCGACAACAGTGCATTTAATAATTACAATCCAATATTCTAATAAAATCTATTTTTACAGTCAAAATGGATGTAAACGAATATCGAATAAGAGGTAAGATTCTCAAATTAAACAATTTTGTATAAAATCGACATAAATGTCGTCTTCCAAACGATAAAATAGCTCCAATAAATATATCTTCTCGTTCACTAAATTGTCTCGATCATTATACAATAAAACCAGCAAGACATTTTATTATTGAATCGAAATCGAACAAATAAATTCCGATTTGTTTCTCTAAAGGTAAAGAAATGGTTGATTATATTGCCGATTATTTAGAAAATATACGCGATCGGCGCGTTTGTCCCGATAAAAAACCCGGTTTTCTACACGACCAAATCCCAGATAGTGCCCCAATTGACGGTGAAGCCTGGCCGAAGATTTTCAACGATGTTGAAACGATTATAATGCCAGGCGTTATCCATTGGCAAAGTCCACATATGCATGGATATTTTCCGGCTTTGACGAGTTATCCATCGATGTTGGGTGAAATGTTAGCGAATGCAATCAATTGTATCGGCTTTACTTGGGTATTGATTCGATAATATTTGAAAATTTTTGAATTATTTGTGATCAAATTAGGCGTCAAGTCCGGCTGCTACTGAACTTGAAATGATCGTTATGAATTGGTTGGGCAAGATGATTGGATTACCGGAACAATTTTTACATCGCCGCGGTACCGATGGTGGTGGTGTTATTCAAGTAATTATCAATTTTTTAAATCTATACCCCTAATAATTTTGTAATATTAATAGACTACTGCAAGCGAGGCAACTTTAGTTAGTCTTTTAGCCGGCCGTTGGCAGGCTATCGATAGATTTAAAAAAACGCATCCAGCTATAAAAGAAGGCGAAATTAATTGTAAATTAGTTGCATATTGCTCAAATCAAGCACATTCAAGCATACAAAAAGCGGCACTAATCGGTTTAGTAACAATCCGTTATATTGATGTTGATGATAATTTATCGATGCGTGGCGATAATCTACAGAAAGCTATCAATATCGATAAAGAAGCTGGACTTGTACCATTTTGGGTATTTCTCTATTTTTAAATCAATTAAATGACGAAAGAATTGAGACAAAAATTAATTATCTACAGTCTTTATTTATTGCACAAATAACTAATTGGGGAAATCTTCTTAAAAGCAATGTAATCTTGTATCGTCTGTTGGTTGTTGAGTGGAAAATCCCATAGGAGGCAATTAATTTTTATTTCAACCAGATTCTTTCATCATTACGATTATCTTTTACAATTTTAATCAATAGAAATTAATTAAAGGTCTGTGCAACATTGGGTACAACAGGTGCTTGTGCTTTTGATAATTTAGAAGAAATCGGTCATGTATGCAAACAAGAACAATTATGGTTGCATGTTGATGCCGCCTATGCTGGTAGTGCATTTATTTGTCCAGAATATCGAATATGGATGAAAGGTATCGAATTAGTCGATTCGATTGCTTTTAATCCATCCAAATGGTTAATGGTACATTTCGATTGTACCGCTATGTGGTAAGGATTATCGATTAATTTTTAACAAATCTATAAAACGAATAAAATAGGGTGAAACACAGTCCACCACTACATAACGCTCTAGTAGTCAACCCCGTTTATCTCCAATATCCCTATCAAGGTAAACAATTAATTTGAAACTAAAACAATAAATAAACTAACAAATAATTAGGTCTAGCTGTTGATTATATGGTAAGAACTTGTTATATTTCTAAAAACAAATTAACATTTTGATTATAGCACTGGCAAATACCGTTAAGTAAACGATTTAGAGCTTTGAAATTATGGTTTGTTTTACGCAATTATGGTATAACCGGCTTACAAAAACATATTCGAAACGTATACGAATTCAATTCGATTGTAGAAAAATTATAATTTTGATAAATTTTAGGGTGTCCGGATGGCTGAAAAATTTGAAGCACTCATACTATCCGATGTACGTTTTGAAATTCCAATTAAACGCCATTTAGGTTTAGTTTGTTTTCGTTTGATTGCCGATAATCAAGTGAATGAAATCTTATGGAATCGTTTAACATCCCGCGGGAATATCCACTGTGTTCCGGCTATTATTAAAGATAAATACGTTATTCGTTTTACAATAACATCAACACGTACCACTATCGACGATATTATAAAAGATTGGAAAGAAATTAAAACTGTTGCAAGTGATGTTTTGAACGAATTCGTTGTTAATATACCACCGACTGTTACATCCGAACGTACTAAAATGCCTTTACGTGGTAATTTTAATTATTAAACTTATAATTAATTATTGTTTATTATTGTTAAAGATACTCGACGAAATGAGAATTTCGGTACAAGTCTCTTATTATCAAATTCACCAATGTCACCGAAAATAATCAATGGTAGTTTTGCTGCAATTTACGATACCAACGAGATTAAAGAAATTGTAAAATTCGTACATTTACGACAAGACGCCCAAAATAGTCCATCAATGAGGCGTCGAATACGCGGTATTTTAATGTCCGGTAAACAATTCTCGTTGGATTCACGATTAGATTTATTCCATGGTATTGAAACAAAACGAACTGATCCTATTCAAGATGATAATAGTGATGATAATCAAGACGAAACAATCACTAAAATATTCAATGTACAATCATCGATTGAAGATAACGATAATAACGGTTATGGTAATTTATAATTGTCGAGAAATTCTAGTTAAACCATTATTATAATTGTAGTTGAATTGAATAATGGTGAATCTGGACTGGCAACGAATGCAAAGAAATGTTCGAAATGTGGCCATCAAATCATGCAAATTAAAAAATAAGAAAACAATAATTTCGAAATTATCCAAAAATACGAAATACTGCTGTGCTATGCAATAATTTATCTCAATATCTATAAAAATTGCATGGTTTTGTGTAGTTGTTCCTAGATATCAACGTAATTGTGCTACCTGTTTCTTCAATATCGCCATATATAGCTGTAGTATTGTTGTTTTTTGTTTTTATATTGAGTTCATTATAATAAAGTTCTGCAAAATTAATTCCAACTATACAATTGTTGGTAAACTCGTTTTACTTCCAGTAAGTAAAATGAAATCACTCTCTAATTCGATTTCTCTAATTAAAGGCCAATATTGGAGCATGACTCTGCAATACTATTAAACAAATCAAATTAATTCGTTAATTAGTCCATGGAGGCTTACATTGCGGATTATTGGTATGTATTTTTTGCCATAATTTAGTAGAATTAACAAGAATCTCGACATTTTCTCCCAATCTCGTGTCAATAGGCATTGTTTTAAAGCCAATAAAATATTCGATACCGAGTCCCAAAATACGGAATAATTCGAATTTTGTCTTCTAATACAATCCTCTAATTCTCCATCGAATTTACTTTTGTCATCAGTTGACGATTGTTTTAAATATTGTACAATCAACATTAGATTTTCGATGTAGACTTGTTGAATATTTTCGGTATTTTCCACTTGTTTCTTATCGAAAAACACGGTAGTTTTCTTTTTGCTATTTTGATATTCTTCGTTTTCTTCGCGGATATTTTCGACACATTCACGGCGACATTGTTCGAGATTCGGTAAATTGTCTCGATACCAATCCAAATCGATTTGTTCGATTCGAATATCCTCTTTAATTTGGTGCAATAATTGCGCCTTTAAATCAACTTTTTGCTTCTTCTTCACCGGCATTATCTTCGATTTTATTTGGAAAAATCTTGGAGAATAATTCAAAACAATCACGCTTTCTAACCTCAATTTAAAATGAAGAGGTGGCTAAGATCACAAATCGGGCGGCGTTGCCAAATCTAGCAGTTTCCAATTTTCGGAATAATCATCAAAAATAAAATCTTCTCCACCAAAAACTACCCAATTTTTAGTTTAAACACGATTATTTATTCGTATATTATAAGATATTCAATATTTGGAAGGAAAAAGTTAATTTCTCAGTCTTTATATTAGCGCCACCTATCAACAAGAAGTTTCGCGTTCTGTTACAATATGATGATATGTAATTTACTATTAATACACAATTTCAGTATTTATAATTTTCAATTTTCTTCAAATTTGAATATCTAAATAATAAATTTCGAAAATTGATATCAGTGTCTAAAGTAACGCCAGTAACCTTAGATACTAGAGTAGATGTCTCTATTTAATTTAGACACGCCATTATAAAGCTATCGCGTTTGTTTAGAGTGTATTAGACAAGGATAGTCTGCTCGATGCTATTTATATGATTGTTTGATCATGTTAACTGTGCCGGTTGCCGCCATTTAGAAATCATCTTTAACCTCAAAAACAAATGTTTTCATGCCTTTTTTCGGGTAAATTAAATTATGGGTTTTTTGAAAAGTTTTTCAATTTTCTCATTTATATTATTATTAATAAATGGAATAATAACATTTAAATTGAATGTGCCGCGTATTTTACTACCAATTTTCAACGAAATCGAATCAAAATTTATATTGGAAGACGTTGAAGGGGGCTGTTTCAAATGGTTAATAAACGAATTTAATTCGATTTAATAATAATAGTGGTGGTATTTTTTCAGGTTAACAACACGTGAAGATTTAATCAAATTAGAACCAATCGATCTTAATGATGAATTGGATTGTTCAACGAAAGTTTTAATAACGACAGTAACGAAAGTCCATCAAAAATCTAAAGCTGTTATCGTAGCTGAGGATATCGTTAATCACGATATGTCATTAAAATGTGATGTTATAGTCGATGTGATCCATCATTTAGCAATAACAACAACAACAAGAGAATTATTCATTGAAGATGTACCGGAAATATTCCAAATTAACGCCTTTGATGAACAAGGTAATGAATTTTCAACGTTAGAGGGTGTCGAATTCGATTGGAATATCTATTTGAGAACGCCAAATAAAACAACAAATACCGGTGATGGTAGTATTGTTATTGTACGATATTTACCATTCAAAGATTCACCGTATGAAGCACCACCTGGTATCGATCGATTAGAGAGTGAAAATAAGAAAGGTTCAATTATATTGTTACAAGGCTTAGAAACTGGTGTCGTTACGGTAAATTTGTATTGTTCGGTTGTTTTAGTTTTTAATTAAATTTGAAACTAGGTTAGTGTAAAATTGGATTATCCGGATTATCAGAATATTCCAGTAACTGAAGTACAGTTAGTTGTTATGGCTAATCTTATTTTATTACCGCATGATGTTTTCGTCATGCCTGGCGATGTTATTCAACTAACTACGTATTTGGTAAGCGAAAAATTAATTCTATCAACTAGTGATTAGAAATGAATATTGTTTAACAAATCAAATTTTCCAAAAATAGTCCTCTTGTGCAAAACTACAAAAAATTTCTTATAATTTCTACAAATTTCCAGATGCAAAATAATCGAATGAATAAAATCAGTTTGACCGAATATAAATATTATTTAAAACCGGAAGATAACGAAATAGTCCAAATTGATGGTGAAGCCGATGTTACAGCTTTAAAAGTCGGTTTCACTAAAGTCATATTAACAAATATCGATCCTGATATGGAAAACGAATTGATAAAATTACCATATTCTAATATTTTTGTTGTTGAACCGGCTTATATGCTTCTGAATATATTACCAAATAAAAATTGGGCTATATTAGTTGGTGATCATTACGATATAATAGCCGAATTATATACAAATAGTAATGAACGGATACGTATCGGATCATCGACACAAATTCAAATCGATATAGATGATTCGTTTTATATAAGAGAACAAACTAAAAATGGTAGTTGGATAAATGGTTGGGGTTTACGTGAGAATCGTGTAACAGTACAAGCTAATTTAGAATCAATTGAACATCCACGTCTCGGTAAATTTCCATTGAATGATAATATGATTCGAGCAACATCAGAATTATTGATTTATCCAAGAATTAGTGTAATACCATCAGAAGTGATATTACCTTGGGATCCGGTTACAAAACCAAAGTAATTTTACTTATTCGTATCGAATATTATTAAAATATTTTTATTGTAGATATCATATTAATATAACAGCAAATGGTGGTGATGGACGTTTTCTATGGTCGTCAACGAATACATCACTTGGTGTGGTGACAACAAGCGGACAAGTACACACATTAAAAGATGGTAGTTTTGGAGTATTTGCGTCAATGTTGCGTAATCATCACAATCGACAATCATCGAAATTTACAATACTACCACCGACACGTTTAGAAATCAACGAATATATAATGGAGGCTGCCATTGATGATCCTATCTATCTACATTTAGTGGTGTATGGTGAGAAATTCGATAAAAAAGCCAATAAAAAGATTACCCTACCATTTACACTATGCCATAATCTACCATTTCAAACGAAATTATCGAATACAAATTTCTATGTTAATCACACTGATAAAATACCGTTAGTTGGTATGTCTTGTGATAATATAGCGATAATTGGTAAACAAGTTGGTACTTGTAAAGTGACAGTAACTTATCAGAATGAGGATTTAATATTGGAAGATTCCGTTATCATAAATACTTATAATCATTTAAAATTAATACAACCAGAAAATTACATTGTATTATCAGTTGGTAGTTCAATGAATATATTTTATGAAGGTGGACCTGTACCGTTGACCGGACGGAATACACAACATCAACGGATATTAAGAAAAATCCAACACGACGACGAACTCGATAATGATATAATTGATGTTGATGATGTTACAAATAATTATGAATTAGCCGATGATAATTCAGTTATATGGGTATTATGTCGGAAATTAGGCGAAATTGATATGCAATTAGAAATAATAAATGTACCAACTTTAACAAATTGTAAAACAAAACCGGCTATTTTAACAACACGTATCTATTGTGGTAAACCGAGACATGTACGTTTACAACCTGAATTGCAATTAATCCATACAAAAAAATGTCCAATCGATATCAATTCGGATAAATTAATTATACCAACTAATACAAATATAACATTAAATGTCGATATATTCGATGATAGAGGCCGGTTATTTAAAAATGCTTCAACTTTCATATTAAATTGGGAATCTTCAATTTCTAATCGTATAAAATTCTACAATTCTAATAGTGTTTTTACAAAGAAACTAATGATTAAGGATAAAGTACCGATAGCTAATGGTAGCGAACAAATAATTAGTACAACTTATGAGATGGGTTTAGTTACAATAAAAACAAAAGTCATGTCTTATGATAAGAAGAAATTGAAGAGATATTCTATTAAAAGCGAATGGCCGGAATTTATCGATAAAAACGATAAAATTGCATCAATTACCCCAAAAATTGAAACCGGTTTAAATCTTCTATTGATGAATAATACAACATTAAATCGTGTAAGAGTGGTAATATTCAATCAACCGAATGTTAAACGAATATTACCGGTTTTCTACGGTTCAACTTTTCTAGAATTTAAATTATCAAGCGATGATTTGGCTGTAATCGAATATAATCAAAAGAATCGCGAAATTGATATAATTCCATTAAAATCGGGCGAATTAATTTTGGAAATTAACGATCTATGTATAATATCCGAACCAATAATGTTACACATAACGATAATAACTGTAGATCATATAAAAGTTGAAATGTTGGAAAAAGTTGAAATTAATCATTGTATTGAATGTGTTGTTAAATTGTACGATAAAGAAGATAATCAAATTGATATTGAGGAATCTGAATTGATTACTATGAATTATCGTTTATCGAAACCTTTAATACATCTCGATTTGAATCCAGTTCAAGATAATACAACAAAGAATCAAATTAATTATGTTATTACCGGTATTCTAGTCGGTTATACGGATTTGGTTTTTGTTTATGAAGATAAAGAACGCGATCTTTCTAGTGAAATAATACCGGTACAAGTATTCGAACCGTTGAAAGTTTATCCGAGAAATACCACAATTCTAGTTAATACAATACAACAATTAACGATACATGGGGGGCCGTATCCGGATGCTAATCTAGAATTTGAAGCAACTAATGATAACATCGAAATAGATTTCGAGCATGGTCTTGTTATTGGTAGAAAATTGGGCGCAACTGATATGTTAATCAAATCAGTGGGTATCAGTCCGTATAGTGGCGATAAAATTGTTTATTGTGAAGATCGAATTGGTGTCAATATCGTGAAATTGATCGGTATTCGTGTATCATCACCATTAACAAAATTACGTGTTAGTACAATGGTACCAGTTTGGGTTACTGGTATACCCCAAGAAATATCACCGATTATTCTCGGTAGTTTCGAAGAAGGTCGTATTAGTTTCGATTGGGAATTACAACATAATGGTGTAGCAACAATTAGTGATATTCTATATCCACTTGGTTTTATTTGTCCGAATGAAGATCGTGTAGCGATTCGTTTAATCGGTCTTAATGTTGGTGTGACACGTTTAACATTAAATGTTACAATATTAGATGAATTAGATCAAAAAATCCAATTTTCCGCATTTCATGATTTTGAAGTAATTGATACGTTCGATTTAATCCAACCGTATGGTGTCGTAGAGAATTTGATTTTAATGGCACCAAATTCACAATTACAAATCAAAACGAATTTCGATGATACACATTATTTGACTTATACATTACCGACGGAAAATGCCTGTGATGGATCAACAGAATTGATAACACATCAGACTGTATTTAGGAATATTCTCGATATTAATGATGATGGTGTATTGACATCAACAGGCCAAATTGGTTTTGGTTTATTGATTGTAACAGCAACCGATCAAAAAGGATGGAAACGTAGTGTAACTTATGTTGTTGAAGTTAAACCAATTCATTATATGATGTTGTCGGTGAAAGCGAGATGGCGTTTGAATTTCAATAGTAATCTAAATGTGATACCTGTCGGTACGAAATTTAGTCTTGTACCCAGTTTTTATGATAATTTAGGTAAAAAATTCCACACTGTACCGGTTAATCTTGAAATACGCGCCAATCGACACGATTTATTAAATTTAAATTATTTCAAATTTAACAATACAATTAAAACAAAAGTTAAAGATTCTGGTGTTACTGTAATTAAAGCTTGGACAAGTGGTGAATCAACTACCGCCGATTATATCCGTTTACGTACACAAGATGTTATAAAACTTGTTGTTGTAAGTTAATTTGAATTAAATTAAGTCAATTTATTAATTTGAATGATTTAGGATCATATGGTATCAGGTGATGTATTGTGTTTGTGGAGTCCGATTGTGAGTCGTGAATTATTGTTAGAAAAATGGACTTCTAGTAATCCGGATGCATTAAAAATTGATAATGTAAATAATATTGCTATTGCTATTGGTGATGTTGAGAGTAATGTTTATTTATCAAATCCATTACACCCGTTTGTTCCGATATTTTTACAAATTTTACCGGTTGCAACTGTTGAATTTCTAACACCACCGGATTTAACGATAACAAATGGTCCAATTGGTGCCGATTTTCATATACCGTTAGTATTGAAAAGTGAGAAATCGCCAAGTAATAAACACACTAATGTTGTAAGTATTATCATTTCGATTAGAGATGTTATGAATTTGCTTTTGGTTCTGTAATTGCGGAATTTCCGCAAAGCTTGGCAGCTCTTTTTAAGCGGATATACTAATTTATTGAAGTATATCTTTCGTTTCGGTGACGGCAAATTTAATAATCTGATGAAATTTGAGTTACAGCGGAAAATCTTGAAGTATCTGCTTAAAAAAAAACATATTTTCCTAACTTATAGTTTTGATTTTTTAATGATTTTCTCATAGTTTATAGCAAATTTAAAGAGCTTTGTAGATCTCTAAAAAATCCTCTAAGATTCGTTGATTTTCCGTTGATTAACAGAAATTGGAAGGCCTACATTTCTTCGTTTTGTTCAATTTGGTGTCTAAGAAATACTAGTTTTTTAAAATCGATATCTCCCTTGTTTGATGATGTGTAGTAATGATTCAAACATCGTTAGACAGAGCATTTTAAGTTTTATTTAAAAAAAATTAATTGAATATTGAGTTATTCAAGTTATCTCTGGGAAAATCTTAGAGGACACGTTTTTTCAAAAAAAAATCATATTTTACCTTATAGTAGTTTTATGAAGAGTATTTTAAAGGTCCGAAATATAGCTTTTTCAATCCGGTTGCCGAAAAATGCCAATATTTATAATTCGATATCTAATTTTTGAACAGATTTTAAGGATTCAAACAGAATTACAAAGTGCATTGCAAAGAGCAGGCAATATTCGTTTTTATTTTGGAAAATTTTGTTTAGTTTTGAGTTATTGTAGAAAATATGAGTACTTTTTTATTGTGATTTCTTGTAATTTTCTATATTTTCTTTAATAATTTGGGTGTTTTTAATTATTCTCCAATTAAATTACAAATTTTGATAGGAAATTGAAAACGATTTTCAGATCTGTAAGAATTTTCCAATAGGTCTGTTAGTTTTTCAGAAAATTGATAAAGTTGGAAACTTTATTATCACTCATTTCCACAATTTGAAAGATGAACAGTTGTTCGGAGTGCATGTCAGGAAGGAAAATTCATATTTCTGAAAATTAGAAAAGCTACACGAAATTTTCCCAAAAAATACGATAATATTTGGGTATTATTTTCACAAACTAAGGCCACAGGGTAGCTGTGAGATTTTTGACCGGTAAAAAAGTGAATTTCTAACTCACGATTTCTCAACTCGTCCTTGGGACTACGACAACTGAAAATAGATTTTTGAAAAGAGCA
>JACDRP010000331.1:0-65356 GCA_013841185.1 Hycleus phaleratus | reverse complement strand
TAGTTAAGAAAATATTAATTTATTTTATCTAAGCTAGTTTAGTAGTTTAGCATAAAAACAGAGACAAAATTTTAAGCTTTTAAGACTTCAGCTCTAAAGCAGAAATTTTGTCATGTTTATTGAGATTTTTGTGTTCAATCCTTTGGTTTTGATTGAATTATAATTTTTAGTACAAACAAGTCAAACTGTAAAAATTTCGGTCTGTTTTTGGATAAAACAATCACAGCAATTCATTGAATTTACCACAATGAATTGATGAAAAACAGTTAGATTTATTAAAACAAAAAACCTAATGATTTGACATAAAACTAACTGTAAGATTAAATAAACCTCAAAATCAAAACCATATAATAAAAATTAACAATAAACAATTAGGATGATGTACATTTCGGGAACACCCAAATGGTAAAACTTACTGAAAAACGGTGATTTTAGAAGGAAACATTCAAAAATTGTTGATTAAAAGCCGACAATCTAGCATGTCCAACTGAAAAAATGTATTAAAACTTGATAATTTGGAACGGAATTGAAAATATAGCTGCATAAGTTACAATTTCAGTCAATTGAATGATTGATTGGCACAGTAAAATTCGTTGAAAACTTATAATTTAAGGAAAAAAATGTTCAAAGGATTTAAAATTCGGCTCTAGAATGAACTAGAAAGATGTCTGTTGGGTTAATTCTGAATAGTTTTACAACAAAAATGCTCAAAAACTAGAAAACGGAAGATTAATCTTGGAAACAAATGATGTTTTTCTGATAAATATGTTCAAAGGTTTTAAACCTTAAAAATTTATCATAAAACAATCACAGAAAGTATTTGAATTAGTTGTTTTTCACAATTTTAAAAATTAACTAAAATTTAAAGATTTTGCGCTTCCTTGCGCTGCTGTACTTACAATTAGATTTGATTTCAGTGTTTATTTTTTGAATAGTATCAATTTCATCATTAGATAGTTTTGTTGATTAGGACAGAGTAACAAATGGAGAAAGTACTACTATGTTGTACGGGGTGTAGAGGGGGCGTCGTACGTTGAACTTCGAACAGATCTCATTAAAGCAACCAGCAGGATTACTGGATACGCTTTCTATATCTGTTCTTATAGCGAAAAAAAAAACTAATAATAATAATAATAACAACAAGAAAATAAATTAAAAAAATATGACTTGAGATAACGATACAAAGAAATGAACCACATTTATAAACGACAATAGAACAAATTGTGCAAGTTCTTCATATTTCTTTGAAAGTTACAATTAAATAAACGCATTTAGAACTGGAGTAGGTTATGGAAATATAAAGAGCGTAGGCTGTTGATTAAATCTTTGAATTGTTAACAAATCACCAGCGAAGTTTGCTAATTTCAATCTAATTCCATTTATTACACGGTTGTTATCAATAATTGCTATTTAATGGGTCTTATGGTGGCACATTAAATACTAATTTTTTAGTTTTTAGTATAGAAAAAAATCATTCTTATAAATAAGAGACTTAATAAAATCATTAAATCTCACAATCAGAAGATAAAAATAAGTACCTACTGGATAAGGAGTACTTTAAAAAAGTTGTAAACCTTACAATTAGTCTTAAATATCACAAAAATGCACTATTCCGATTAAAATAAGAAAGTACGGTTCAAGAGCCCCATATAATGTAGATTGTTAGAACAACGAAGATATATTTTTTTGAGATGATGCTATAAAACAAATTTCATGAACTTTTATCAAATTGCTTTCAATGGATCATTTTTTGGCCCACCTATAGGGTGAACCACAGTAAAGACTGTAACCGCTAAATTAAAGATAAATCAAAAATCCAAAAGAACTCTATTTACAGGATAACTATTTTAAAAACACAAAAACTCTTAAATGGGTAACTTCAATTTTTTTGATTTTCTAGAAGCATAAGGATTTTTATATTGATACTTATGTCTTACTCTACAGTAGAAAATTGGAAAAAAAAATTAAATGGTATAAATGTCTATCTTTTAGTTTTTTTTTAATCGTCAAAATCAAGTCAAGTGAGGTTTGCTGGTTCACTAGTCTAATTATGGAAAATAAACGCAGCGATAAAATATTGAGAAATGTAGTTTCTTTGAAATTGATCGTTAATAGGCTTCAAATAGAACAACATTTGGGTAGGTTATATAACAATATTTTAAACTGATTAGCAGTTTTAATTAACGATAATTGGATTAGAAAATATAATATCATTTCAACTTCCTTCCAAAAAAATCTGAACTTTCAAAATTACATCTAAAATGTTGTTTTTTTTTTTAATTTCTACTCTATAAAGCACTGTACTGCAGGAGAGTCCTGTTATCACTTAAAATAGAAATTCTACTTTTGGATGGTAGTTCCAACCAAAAAGAAAAATATCTTTGAAATCTTCGCGTAGGCAGCAGGTGCATATAAATTGTATTCCTGAAATAAGATCAGTACAATGTAAAGAACCAGGCCACCAATATCTATTTATATCCCTCTACATATTTCTCTGTCTGCTAGCCAATGAATGTTTTTTATAAAATTATAAACAACGGTATTTATACTACTTCTTTTGATATTCGTTCAAGAAGACGAAAATGGGGTTAATATGGTTAATTTGCTTTAAAATTATCGTAGAAATCGAACAATAAATTCATTTGAGAAAGAAAAAGAAGAAATAAACACGAATATTATAACTATCGATATATTCAGAAAATCCGCTTCAAAAGTTTGAAAATTGAAATAATCCAAAAGACAATTGATTGTAGCAAAATTATACATACTAAGTGATCTGCTAAACTATTAAATGATGATTAGAAAAATATGTCAGATTTTTAGTAAAATTAGAACCTTTTAGCTCATGGTAGAAAGTTGGTTAAAACGCCTTATTTTAGACAATATTGCGATCATTAAAATGAGTTAAGCACTAAGAATATTTCAAGAATCCTCCCAGCATTAATTTTTTAGGTGTTCCTCTATTGTATTCTAAAACAGTTGAAAATATTTTGCATTTTTGCTAGAATTCAATGACGAAAAATAGGGAAAACCATTGAATCATTTTTTACACATTCTTGGTATTTACATCATTTCTAAAAATCGCGATATTATCTAGAATAAACACTTTTTGACCTGTTTCTTAATATTAAAAGTTTCTCAATGGACCGCCCTACAAATCTATTAAGGTTTTTTAAATAGTTCCCAAAAGCTAGATCGATATTAAAAATAACTTGACTCCTGACATCGATTTTTGAATTCTAAAAGATAAGGAAAGATTTTGCAATATTTTCTAAAATACAATAAAGAAAAAAACAATTTTAGAAGAATAGTCGAATCACTGTTGAGTCATTCTTAGCCTTTTATGCGTCTTCAAAAATCACGATATCACCCAAAACAATCATTGTTTGCCATATTTGTTGATGTCAAAATCTTCTCCATAGATTTTGAAATAATTTTCCAATCACCCGCCAAATAATAGGAATTTCTATAAAAATTAGAAACATACCTCCTTGTATAATAGGAATATAGTTACAAAATTGTTCTATTTTATATTTCCGTTTCATTTTCTACAACTTATTGTTAAATGTTAAAAGAAGCATAACATGAAAAACCTATTTCAGCAAGAAAAGAAGCTTAATAATAATCTAGAAATAATCTCGAATTAAACCTATTTTTGGGCCATTGCCTTTATTATAGAAAGTGGTTTGTGAAATAATGGAGTCATGTCAAAAACAACTACTACTACTATAAATACTATTACCGAGAAAATATAATAAAAATTTAAAATAATAATAATAATGAAAAACCTGTTATTTTTATAAACTAAATTCAGATCACCCGTTATATTCAACGTAAATAGAACTTGATGAACTTGACCTTATAAATACATAAATAAGATATAAATACTAGAATACAAAACTATATGTATACAAATAAAAGTTAATAGAATTCATATTTATTCCAGTATTGTTAAAATTTACTATATAAACATTTCTCTTTCTACATATTGATTAGTTTCGTTGTATGTTTTTGAATGAACCAACTTTATAATTAATTCGCTAATGTATTGTTCAACAAAGAAGAAACACGGGGAGAAAAAATGTAAACAGAACAATCAAAAGATAGGGAGAATTTCGCGTCCGATGACCTTACTATACTTAATGTTTATCCAATACGCATAATAATTGAAAATAAATTAACGACAAAATGAATGATGACATTTTTTTTAATACTTATACGATAGAGTAATGTCGAATTTTTATCTGTATACATACAGGCAGAATTAGAAAGTATTTCGAACAAATTACACGTCCGACCGGATTACTAAAAGTTCTAAGTTCAAATCCTTTTGGATAAGTCAATTTCTTTTTCTTTGCGTTTGAATGTTGTTAGCGGATTATTTGGTAATATGTGAAAAATATAATCAGTTTCCTGTTTAATACTTATTGGTAAAATAAGTCTCATTATGGTACTCAATTCGATAAACTAAATCATTATAGTCCTCATTTTGATAAAGTAAATTTTATAGTCTTCAAATGATACAAATTTTATGACATCTACTAACATATAAAGCTGTTTGCTATTGTGATATTGTTCAATTTTTTTATCTATTATTAATTGTTATACCAACTTGATTAGAGGATCATATTGCTTATTAAAAATAGATATGACATTATAATATGTGCAGTGTTTTCTTTGACTAGAAAACAGTCTTTTTATATCTATAAAGGTACTCATTACTTTAATATTGTATTGAACCATAGTAGTTATTTAAATTATAAAGATCGTAACGTCAATCATTATAGTACAAGTGGTAGAGTGTACAATAATGATTAATTACAATCCGTGTCACATACAAAATTATATGTCCTGACGCAAAAATTACAAAAACAAAACTCCAATAAAGTCCTTTTATTTTGATTTTGACATTTTAAAAATTAACAATTAAATAGTCCATATTCCTTATCCTGTTTGAATTTAGAAATACAAGTTTCATGGTATTTACAATCAGTATGATAAAGCAAATCTTTAGAATGTTACTTTACGAGGTGTAAGTTACAAATCTGATTATTATATTATTCAGTTTTTTCCAATTTATTGGGCGAGGGTTACATCTCATAGATTTAACGGGTGAAAATGTGAATATTTAACTCGCGAGAAATCGCTAGCCCTCGAGGGTAGATTTTTGAAAAGAGCATTTCTTGTAGCCTCTAATGGTTCCTTCCATTTTTCAAAATGTTGATATAAATTTAGATTAGACGAAAATCTAACATGTTTTTGCGATTTTTTGTACAATTTTTTATATTTTCCTCCATAACTTGGCCAATATTGTTTATTTTGCAAAAATCCTTCTATTATTAGATAGCAAATAAAAAGTGCTTTTCAAATCTTTAAGAATTTTTCCAATTCCAAGATTAGTTTTTCGGAAAATTAAGAATACTTCTGTAAGAAAATACACGTTTTCTCTACAATTTTGATTTTACAATATCGATCGACCCCTCATTCGAAAGGTGATACAAAGGCGCAGTGCAAGATTGAAAGCTTTTTGATATTTTGAAAATTGCAGTAAATTCGAGTTGATTTTCTGGCGTTGTTTTCATTATTTAAATCAATTATTTTTAAAATATATAGACAATTTTGTGCTCTTTCCAATTAGCCCATTATTTTTGGAAAATCATGGGAAGAACAGTTGGAGGCTCTTTTCAAAAATCAATTCTCGGTTGTCGTAACCTCAAGGGCGAGCGAGAAATCGCCAGTTAGATATTCAGATTTCCGCCCGTTAAATCTATGAGATATACTCCTCGCCCTTAATTTTTATTCCAATTTATTAGATTTTATTGTTCAATAAATATCGAAATTGACATTGCAGTATTTGATGTTATTCCGATTAGAAGGGAGTATTTTTATGTATATAAACGCACTCATTTGTTTAACTATTAAAAAATTTGGAGAAATTCAATTGAATTTTGCAAGAATACCGTCTAATAACCCTACAATATCTACACTTATGAACTTTTTTTTAATTGGGTAATTTATTTCTCATTATGATATTCAGTCTGATAAAATGAATTATTATAATGCTTTCTGACATGCTAACACATAAAACTATTAATTATTGTGATATTTTTCACTTTTTATAGTACTAGTATATTAATTTTTACTACAATTTCTTTATAAGATTATAGTAGATATTATTTAATTGGAATCGAAATTGACATTACAAATGGCTAGAACGTCTTCAGGCAGAAAAATGCTGTCTATAAACCTACCCATTACTTTAATTATTTAAAAATTGAGAGCAATTATTGGATCATTTAGGAATGCCCCTTCTCTTTTAATAGAGAATTAATTTTTCATTATGGTACTCACTCACAATCAATCCTGTAAAGTGAATCATTAAGATTCTCCATTCGATAAAGTCTTCAAATATTACTTTACGATATGCTAACACATAAAACTATTCTTCACTGTGAAATTACTAAGTAATTTTTTTAATTATTACTATTTTTTTTCTCAGTTTGTATAGAGGATCATGTTGTTTAATGAAGATCGAGATTGACATTACAATATTCAACGTTTGTCGATTAGAAAACAGTGCTTTTATGTGTATAAACGTATTCAACATTTCAAAAAATATATTGGATCTTATAGGAATACCCTCGATAACCCTCTAGTACACTTATCAACTTTTTTATTGAGGAATTTATTAAAAATTCTAAAAGTGTTATAGATTTACAAAGTATTGCCCCAAAAAATTGTATACCTACTGCAAGAGAATAACGATGATATCACGCACACTTTAAGTATGACCTAGTATATATTATACTATAGAAGAAGTAGAGGTATAAGAAAAAGAAAAATTGTTAAAACTATCATGAGACAGGTAGAAGTTTCTCACCAAGTCACGACGCCCATTGAGCACGCGAAGAAATGCTCATTTTCATTATTACACCCATATATTACATGGCAACCGAAAAAAAAACCCGTAAAGGAATAAAGAAGTGTAGAATACGAATAGATGGAATTCAAGACAGGTGTTATGAGGGTGTTTCTTTTCTTTTTTAAACCCTCTATATGGGTATATACCCTCAAATGTAGGTATCTCTATATCTAGCACAATACTACAATACCGAAGGTACACACCCCCTTTTTGACAAGTGGTTGAAACTAAGCATTTATATACTTTTTTCAATTTCTTACCTGTAAATCAGGATGGGTATTGTCCTTATGTGATGCAGCACGTATAATACCAGCCCTCCAACTCCATTCACTAATTTTTCCAGATTTTAATTTCGTAAATGCACTCACTGATAAGAAACGTTTCCCAACAATTTCTTCACGACATTTATATGCCATTTTTTAATGAATTTTATTCAATTTTTTAACAAAAACTAGAGATAACAACAATGACACAAATATTTTAAAAAATACACATAATTTTTAATTAATTGAGATTCATTAATAATTTTTTTAAAGTAGAGAGTGGTATTCTTTCACAGATTTAACATTTATACTCATCTTCATTTTGTTTATTTAATAATTTTTTGTTTCTTTTAAAGGAAAAAAAATCACTGCACATTAGCGCGCAGACTTTTATAATAATAATAAGTGTGCATGTATGTGTGTATTATGTAGAGAGTGTGGCGATACCAACGTTGTATATTTAAAGATTTTCAATCTCGCTGTGGCCGACCAACGAGGCCAAACCTGCAAGAAACCGCCGTACTCGATCGCGTTCTCGGCTTAGGTCGCCTCTACCACGAGGAGGAATCAAAAACTCCTCCAAGTATTGTTGTGCATGTTGAATTGAACCTCTCGCTCGCTTTCTCTCTGTCTCGCACACATTCAACCGTTGTTACACAATTGACACTAGATGGCAGTAGCTATAATTACGACAATTAGCGCCAACTCGTGGACAATGATTGAACATTAGCATAAGCGTCGATAATACAGTTGACTAATTATTGTAAATTATCAATTATTCAAAATAATTGTTCGCTATTAATTATTATTGTTATTATTTGTTTGCAAATATGAATTCTTTTAAATATTGATTAATTGTAACAATTAATAAATGAGGGTTTTTAACAATCACCACTAAAGAACACTACTCACAATCAGACGTAAAACGATTGACACCAACTAGTGAACAAAAATTGAACATTGACGTATGTATCCATAATACAGTTTACTAACTGTTGAAAATTATCAATGAAATGAAATATTGAAATCAACAGTGACTAGCAGGCGAAAAAGAATCAAAAATTACTCCAGGATGAGCCTGGCGGCCTATTAAAAGTAGAAGAAGTTCTAACTCATGGAAGCACCTGAAATTTGATATCTATACATCTGTTTTTCCGCCAGAATTATTTCAGGAAAATGTTTTCATCAGTCTATCAACCCCCGGAATACGGAGTAGTATTAATTCTATTTTAAATGGAACATTTGTTTTCATTACAAGCAAAAGTGACTATCGTTGTTATTTATATCTTTATATCATGTAGACGACCCTATTTTATTTTGGTGACGCCACCTGCTTCTTCTATTTTGTATTTTCTTTCAAAGAAAAGTTAATTGGAATCGAAAATCTTAAATTACTGAAAAATCATCAGAGATAGCTACACAGGTCGATATAGAATTTTCTTCTTTATCCCTGTAACGAAAATGGTGTTCCATTTAAAATGAGAAAGACATTAGCGTTTGAAAAGTGCCTGAAAGAAAAATCCATTTCAGCTGAACGTTGAAAGACAATTCAACTCTGTAAAATTTAACATAAAGCACTAGAGCAACTCAAATTGAAAATTTCAATAATCTGCTAACAATGTTTGGGTTTTTTTAATGAAACACTGCAAAATTAAAATTTTCAGAAAAAGAAAATTTCTGAAAAACAACAGACTAGATGACAACTACAATAAGAACAATCAGAGCGAACTGGTGGAGAAAAATTAAAACAATACCACCGAATATCGATAATAAAAATGAAAATTATCAATTATTTTAAAGAGTTATCTTTTATATTACCACGATTTTTTAATTATTATGGTAACAATTTATTATAATTACCGTATTTTCTAGATATTAATTATTAAGATAATTAATTTTCTTTAAATAAGATTTTTCAACGGTCAACACTAGACGACACTACTCACACGAAAAATGATCAGCGCCAACTGGTGGACAAACATGGAACATTTGCATACATGTCGATAATACAGTTTGTCGTTTTTGAAATTTACAAATTTATTAAAATAATTGAAATTAAAATCCACTTGACTTTTCAACACTGTGCTCTTTTAAAAGCACAGCAGAATCGGAAGCTTTCGGAAATTATTGTAGATGTTAAATCCACTCTCTTACAGTAACAGTAATTAGCACCAGCTGGTGGACAAATATTAATGTAAATGTCGATAATGCAGGTTACTAACCATAAAAATAAGCAATTATTAAAAATATTTGTTGCTTCTTATATTACAATATTGTTTTAAATAATTTTCTACAAATTTAATATTACTATAGTATTGTTTAAATACTAGTTAACTTTAATTATCTATAAATAAGATTTTTTAACTTTGAACACTAGAGGACACTACACACGCAAAAACAGTCAACGCTAACTGTCGAATATGTCGATAATGCAGTTCACTATTTTTTTCTGTCAATCTAACCTACTTTGATTAACTTACAAAATTCGATAAAAATTTAGATTTCCTTTTAATTTCGTAATCAACATGTACATTGTTTAAAATTATTTCACATCATCCGTACTTTATTCCTCTTATCAATTCCAGTAATCTCAGTTTTTTACAACATAAACAATACAAATAATTAAATACATTGTACTGTTAAATTTAAACTAAAGTACCATGAATTTTACTAGAATTTTCATTATTATTTTTTTTGGTAACAAAATTATACATTGTTCTCTACAAAAATATCAATTACAACATCTTATCTTTCGATTTCGATTGATCAATACTGTCAACTGGTGGCGGTGGTGGAATTATCGTTTTTTGTTCAGTTGTCGAGGGTGTATCTAACGGTCCTTTTTGTGTTTCTGTTATCGATTTGGTTGTTTTCATTCCAGTTGTTACCGTTTCAATTTTTTCGGGATCTTTTGGCTCCTTCTTAATCTCCTCTTTTAATTCTTTATCTTTTTGTAAAGCTTTCTCGATTTTCGTTTCAATCGCCAATACTTGTTCTTTATTCAATAAATCAACCAATTCATTCACCTGTTTATCGGACAGATTAACATTCTCTTTGCCGATAATTTCGATCACCTGAAATTTGAAACAAAATTAGAGATATTGTAGAAAAATTGCGGAAATTGCTTCGAACTTTGATCTCTTACGTCACAAACTAATTTAGGAAATGTTAGAATTTTATATGTACGCGATTAGATCTAAAATTAGGTCGAAGATTATCGACAATTTGGAAATTAAGACCTCGTTTTTTCAATAAATTGTCAAAATTACCTTTAAAATATCCTCAACTTTAATCGATCCGTCCGAATCGTCATCGATTTTCTTTAAAACTTTCATGATTTTCTCGGTTTTAGCATCGTCATGTTCACCTTTAATATGTTTGATAGCCGATAGAATATCGTCGATTTTCAACAATTCTTCTTTAATTTTATCCACTTGTTCTTCCTGTTGGATCTTCTCTTTCAATTTAACTTCTTTCTGTTCTAATTGGGTTAAGACACTATCCAATTTATTAATCATTTTATTAACACTCTTGAATAATCGTTGAGCTGCTTTCGATTCTTTAATTTCCGGTTGTTCTTGGGTTGCAACAGCTTTCTTCAAATCTTGCACATCTTCTTGATAATCGGCTAATTGTTCTTTAATTTCATTCAATTCTTCTTTTTCAACAATTAAACGTTTCTGTTTTTGTGCTGATAATTGATCGATTGCATGTTCGATAATTTCGAAATCTTTCGCCTCTAATTGTACATCTTTCTTTTCGATTTTCTCCAATTTTTCAACACTAATCTTTGTTGCTGTATCCTCCAATATTGGTGTTGTACTAGTTGTTATAATTGGTGCTTTATCAATTAATAAATCTTTAGTTTTCTCTTTTTCTTTAGCCAACAATTCCAATTTCTTCTTCTCTTCTTTACGTTCTTGTCGTTCTTCTTTGATTTTCTTCTCTTCTTCGCGTAACACTTCAATTTTGACTTTATTATCGATTTTACCTTCTTTCTCACCGATAGCCGCCTTAGTTTGTGTTACAATAGTTTCAGGTAATGCTGAAATTGTTGCTTTTAATTTGTCACTAGTTGGTATTGTTTCTGGTAACATTAAAGCTCGTGATAATAATAGTAATGATGGTGGTACTTGTTCGTGTAAACTTAAAGTTAACCATTGTTTTAATTGTGTTTTTAAACGTTCTTCACTAACACCATAAGCACGCATACCGCGTACTCTACAGGCCTGTTGTAGTTCACCTAATGTTAAACTATCAACACCTTCTTTAACAATCATCCGATCATCGGCGGCTAATGAACGTAATTTCAACCGTAATTGGAAACGTAAAAAATTGTTTGTACCTAATGTTTGTATTTCTAATACACGACATAATGCAATCAATTGGCTACGATTTAATGAATCTAATGTGATTTCATCTTCGAATAATTTCGAAAATTTCATAATCTCCTCAGTTGTTACTAATTCACCAGATGTACGGATTTTATGGAACCATTCGCTAAATTCTTTAGCACGTTCCGATTTATGTTCTTTATGTTGTACGGCCATATCGTCTAAGGTTTCTTGTAGAAATTTCGCCATATCTAATTTAACTTTTAAACTTTGTTTCAATTTATTCTCTTTATCGGATGCTGTTTGGAATGTTGATGGTAGCATTCCTGGGAAGAATTTGATAAAAAATGGTAATAAAAATTCCATAAATGGTACAATTATAAATACAGAAAATGGTACTAAACGAAACATATCACCAACTGTACGTATTAATAAACGATATTCACGTCGTGTTAATGTATGTCCACTTAACACACGAAATACTAATTTCGTCGATATTTTAACATCAATAAATAATAAACGAAAACCATGATAATAATGTAATAATTCATCACGGATTATCTGTCCTATACTCTTTTTAACAACCTTGGGTACAACTTCAGCACCGGGTTCGGTTTCTTTCTTCTTCAATTCCTGTACGGTTGCTTCAATTTTTGATGATGGTTTCGGTGATTCATTACAGACGGATGTTAATGAAAAATTACGCATTAAATTCAAATTATTTCCATTATTCAATAAATTCGATTTCAGATTATCGGATGAGAATATTGTAACAACACTAGGATTACTTATCGATAATAATCGTCGCGATTCTTTAAAATCGTAGAACATTCGGTTGTTAACCACACAAATACATTGCACATTATTATAACAATGACCTGGAAAATTGCATAATTACAATAAAATCAAAGATAAATAATAACAAAAAACATCGAACTTACCCTTAATTAACGTGCATGATCTATTCAATACTTGTGTACGGAACATTGCGTGCATTTTCTATAATTCTGTTGATTACAAATTAAAAGTAAATCTAAATAAATTAATAGGATTTGGAATATTTTTATTTTATTTCAAATGTGCCATTAATCTATTTATTTAATGTTGTCATACACGTTTTCAATTAGATAATTATCGATAACGTTTTCGTCACACTTGAAAATTTTCCCAAAAAAAACCAAGATACAGTACAAAATGACATTTGGTGGTGACGTTACGCTACCAACCAAATAATATAAAATGCCACTAAAAAAATTAGACAACGCATGACAATTCTACCATAGGCGTCACATCAATATGTAATAATCAACCAAATTCTAATTAGTAACATTAACAAAATAATTAATAATCTTCCTTAATTATCTGTAGACTACCCTTTCATAACAGTGGAAGACTTTATTGAAAAAGCATGCTATATCAGAGTTTAAAGTGCTATCGGTGAGTTCCTGTTAGATCTTTTTTAGCGCAGAACATAATCGTATTTTTAGTTTTAATTTTATACGTCTATTATCGCATTAAAAGAAGACAATTAACAAATTATCTTCTAAATTTATAAATATAATTATTAAATCTATAGGTATAACTAATTAACGCCTAGTTAATTATACGCCAATGATTTTCTAAAATCATCAATTAAAAAGGTGAGATATTAACAATTATTTAATTATCTATCAATTTATTTCTAAGTTGTTGATAATTATTAGTTGTAATTAATAAATTATAATTATTGGTATTTTTAATCAAATCCCTGTACGCCACTGTATATTAAAAGTTACTATTGTTGATCACGTACTGTTTTTATCCAGAATCATGAATTTCAAAAATTTAGATAAAATTGTATAATTACCTCAGAATTAAAAAATAGTTAAAAATACATCAAATAACGATACTGATATTGATAATAATAACTATAATTATATAAATATATAATTTACTAAAGTAATAAAATGATGTAACAAAATATAATCTAGAAGGCAATGCATATTAAAAGAAAGAAAACAAATGAATTCAGTAATTTATCGATTCTTTTAAATCATAAAGTTATAATTTTTAAAAATATTTATTGAAATTTGGCATAATTTCTGTGGAAAATTCTAGAGAATTTTTAACAATTAACATCATCATCTATTTTCGTGGAAATCAATTGGCAAAAATCAATTCATGAAATTCTGTCAAGTTGGCAACAGTTTCAAAACCACCATGATTATCGAAAATTTTACGAAAAATCTATATTAACATCTCTCCATAGATTCATATGTAAATTTTTATTAATAATTAATCAATTAATTATTGAAAATGATTGGAAAGATTAATATTTTATTATTGGAAAAGTCAATAAAATCGATCAGTATTGGCAGGGCGCATGCGCACCGATTGTCTAGAAGCCGTTTTGCCCAAGCGCACTTTGAGCGGGATTGCTTCTGATTGGCAGTGGCCATTGTGCCTGGCTGCCATGTTTTGCTAAAAAACAAAAAAAAATAAATTGTGGGGTGTGTAGATTGAATTTTGTTATTTTTTTTTGTGTAACAACAACCCCGCTCGTAAGGTAATTATAATTGTTAATTAATTATGAATTCAATTAATTCAAATGGGCGATAATTTTTGTAAAATAACAATGGTGAATTTGTGCATTTTTCCAAGTTGCCTTTTGTTGTGTTGATTTGTGTTTTTAATGGCGCATTTTCCCCATGTTTTTCACAATAATTCAGCAAATAATCGTGCAAATTCCTTAATTTAATTAATTTTAATTAATTTGGAATTCAGACCGATTTAACCTTCGATTAAATTGTACGTAATTAATGGCGATTTAATTGCATTTTTCCATTAATTGCATTATACATTCTTGTTGATAAAAATGCGCATTTTCATCGGTTTTTTGTTTTTTTTTTTTGTTTTGTCGCCCCACACCGACTTTCTCTTTATATTGATCATGTCTCGCCTGACCTTCCCCAATTATTTCCGTTTTTTTCTCCCCTGTTTATTCGTATTTACGACTAATTTCCCAAAGAAATTATACATTTTTATTGGATTTAATTTTGGGGGGCCCTCCACACGTTAATGTGACGTCGGTTTTTTTGTAAAGTTCATAGGACGCCTTTAAAATAGCCTCATGTGATTTGTTTGTTAGGATGGGCACGTGTCCTCTTCTCAACGATGACGTGTATTTGTATGGTTGATTTCCTTGTAAAGCTGCCAATCGAATAAAACAAAAAGATTTCCACGAAAAACTTCGTTTCTTTGTTGTTATTGTTATTGTTATTGTCAAAAACACGCGAAACTTTCAAAATAATGGCCTCTATTAACATCAAGGGTGTTATTTTTAGATAAAGCACATTTGTTTAAGGCCCTTGACCGTGCCTCATTTATATGAAAAATTGCCTTTTCTTTGTTGTTATTAGTAAAAATATGGGACATTTTTCAAGTTCTATACTCTTTTAACATCAAAAATGTTTTTATTTATTTAAAAATTAAAACGGGAAATTTTGAAAATTGTCTATTAACATCAGCAGTGTTATTTCTAGATATTGCACAATATTACGGCCCTCGTTCGTGACGCATTTACATGAGATAGGTACTTCCCCTATTTGTTGTTACTACTCTTGTTAAAAATAGGGGGAATTTTTGAAATTTTGTACCCTATTAACAACAAGACTGCTGTTTGTTCTTGTTAAAAACGGGAAATTTTCGAAATTGTCTCCTCTGTTAACATCAAACGTGTTATTTCTAGACCTTGCTCAATATTAATGCACTTGATCGTGTAGAATTTACATGAAAATCTTTTTGTTGTTAAAAATAGGGAATTTTTTCTAAAACTATCGCATCTTTTAATGTCAAGAGTGTTATTTTTAGATCTTACAACCGTAAGAGTGCCTCATTTACACGAAAAATTATTTTTTCTTTGTTGTTACCTTTGTTAAAATTTTGAAAAATATCTTCTATAAACATCAAGGGTGTTATTTGTAGATTTTTTGACATTGTTAAGATCCTTGGCCGTGCTTCATTTCTACGAGAAAACTACTTTCTTTTGTTGTTTTTTATTTTGGGAAAATTTTGAAAACCTTTTTTTGTCATTGAGTGTGTTATTTGTGGTTATTTTTCCAAATAAAGAAAGATTTTTAAAATTATGTTCTCCATTTACATTAAAATTGTTATTTCTAAACCTTGTACAATATTAAATCCCTTGATTGTGTCACATTTTCTGTTCTTATTGTTAAAAATGGGAATTTTCAAAATTATCTCATCTGTTGACATCAGGAGTGTTATTTTTAGATTTTACACACTTGACCGTGTCTCATTAACACGAAAAACTATTTTTTATTTGTTAAAAAGGGGAAATTCTAGAAACTATTTTCTGTTTACATTAAGGGTGTTATTTCTAGACCTTGCACAACATTAAGGTTTTTGATTGTATTTCATTTACACGAAAAACTCCCTTAGCTTTATGGCTATTATTGTTAAAAACAGGAGAAATATTAAAATTGTATTTTCAATTAATATCGAGGGTGCTATTTTTAGATCCAGCACACTATTCAAGCTCTTGATCTTACCTCATTTGTACGGAAATTCTGTTTTCTTTGGGGAATTTTCAAAATTGTCTTTTATTAACATCGAGGGTGTTATTTTAGATCTTGTACACATTTGATAAGGTACTTGACCGTTTCATTTATATGAAGAATTACCCTTTGTTATTGTCGTTTTTGTTAAAAATGGGGAATTTTTAAGTATTACACATTAGGTTCAGGCCTTTGCCTGATTTCTAAGAAAATTTTAAAAACTCGTCTTATCATCAAGGGTATTATTTTTAGATGTTACACGCTATTTAAAGATCCTTGACCGAGCCCCAACGTCTCTACAACGCATAAATTTCAAAGATAATTTTCTATTTTACTTTTACAGGTCTACAATGGGGGGTTTACATTCAACTGTTCTACTACAGTGAAAAACGATCGACTCAAAGAACGAAAATTAAAATAAAAACAAATAACCAAACAACAACAAAAAACACAAACAGTACCTTTTTTCTAGCACAATTAATTGCAAATATTTAAAAAAAAAAAGAGAGAATTATTTAGATGTTGTTTTGATTTATTGTTGTTTGAATAATCAAAATTTTTCGTTTCATCTATTGTATTGTTGTTGTAGTTACAATTTCTTTTTGGTTTTGATAAAAAAAAATTATGTGTCAATTGAATGAAAAAGGTATTGTTGTGAATACTGTACACTACTACCCCCCAAAAAATTTATTTGAACCGCTCAACTTCTACATGGCTGGTCATCCACAATTCTTCTCGTAAAGTAAGTCAATTTGATTGATTAATTTTTTTTTTTAATTGATTATTTTAGTTTAAATAAACATTGTAAGGTAAATAATTATAACAAAGTAATTATCAAGAATTGAGTACAAAGATTATTCAAAGGAATGCATAGACAAACAAAATTGTAATGTCATTATAATTATTTCTAACGGAAGTAAAAGTAAATAATTTTTATAGTTTGAATATTCTTTAAATTGTAAGAATCAATATAAATTTGCTGATGCTGTGAGTAAATCGAGCGAATAAGAATCTTAAAAGTTATAAAAATTTTACAACACGTTAAAATCCTAATAATTTTACTCTAGTCATGAAATTTCTCTTTAAAGTTTCAGGTAACTAGACAGGTAAAGATTAGAAATTTCTATAAGTACAAAAATTTTCATGTTATGACGAGTTTTGCAGGTGTAATGACAATGAGAAATGTAACTTTAAGCTGTGGAACAAAATTTTAGAAAGTTTCCCTATCGAGATTCTTTAAGCTTTAGAACTAATCTGAGGGAAATTTAAAAATTGTAGATTTGTCTTAACATTTCAAAAACTTCCCCAATCTAGATTTTTAAAATTTTGAATTAATTAGGGTTGATTTTAGAATTTACATCGCTAATAATAGAATGACCAGACGTTTGAAATGTGAGAATTTAAATTAAATCGCGAGATTAGTTTGAACTCGATAAATTGGTGATTCTAATCAATATTAATGATTAAAGTTTACTGATTAAGTTAGAATTTTCAGAATTAGATTTATTTTAATTTATTGATAACACATTTTGATTTTTCAATAGTACTTTAAGGACTTTGTTATAATTAATAATCCATTGATTACACAATAAATTCATTTGAAATGATTAGAAATATTGAGACATGTGCCATTTATCGATTATTTTTTTGTTTTGTTTCTATTTGACTTTTTAATCATTATTTATAATATTGTCTCGTTAATGTTTACATATTGTTACATTTTTTTTAATTATAATTTTTTTGTTATAGTTAGATTATGAAGTACCCTCAACTGGTGTCCATGCCCTCGGCAGTGTCGGATTGGCTAGAAGAACAATTAGAGGCACGCGGTATAGATGCTGTTGTCTATACACGTTATATACTTAGCTTATTGCACACAGATTCTATTGATGTTATATTGCAAGATGAAGAGTTGCATTTTTCTCAATTGAAAAAGGTGAGATTTATATCTATTTATTGTAGTTAAACAACTGACGGATCTCGATTTCGAGTTCTGCAAGATTCCAAAACTCTGTTTTTGTTTTGTTCCGTGCCTTTTAAAACGGATATAGAACGGAAATTGAACTATCAAGGTCTGTCAATTGCCCATATGATGACTCAAACACCATTTGGAGATATATTTTGTTTTGAAAAATGTCACTTAAATTCTTAGTCATATTCTCCTCTATAACGTGGCAAATTTTATCGATTTTTCAAATCTCCAAGAAATCCTCCAACATTAGTTTTTCAAAATATTGCCAGAAATATGAGGAGACCTATATTGCATCTATATTTTTGTTTAGGGGCCCAAAAATTGCCAAATTTCAATTATCAATAATTCCCTTTACATTACAATGAACACCACATTAGTTTTTTCTATTGGAAAATGCCTATTGAATTCTACTAATTATGAGTTACATGGGGCATTCTTGGATTGTTATTATCGAATTTTCAATGATTTTCTCATATTATTTTAACCTTCAAGAACATTACTTTTTTTGATAATCAATATCTCGCTTATTTGATGAGATATAGCAGTGAGTATAGCAGCATTAGAAAGGGGATTTTAAAAAGTATTGTCGAGTTTTTTATCTTGAAAAATTCCGACTGAATTCTAAGTTGAAGAAGACAATCGTGGAACATGTTTTGCTTAATTTTTCTCATAATTTCTCCTAATTTAGCAAATATTTCCAATGATTTTTGCAAATTTAAAATTCTCAATTGGAAAGTTTCTGGTTAGGTTGTTTTCTGAGAAATTAACGAAAATTTAATACTTTTACTCAAAGATTTTGTGTACTTATTAATTTTTCCGTTTCTGTTCTGTTTCCGATTCTGCTTTTGTTGTACCACTTCCGTAACATCTCTGATTTATTTATTTTAATTTAGGAAATTAAACAACGATCAAACGGAAATCGCAAACGTATCCGTCGTTCAACTGAATGGTCGAAAAATGTTGATCCCGAAAGAATTAAACGTTTAGCGGCTGTTGAATGTTTAATGTCGGCATCTGAACAGGTAATTGTTATGAATAAAATTACTCTTTTTTTTTTTAATTAATGTATATTTTTTTAGACTTTTGGGATTGAAACATTGGTTGATGAATTGTGTGAAAAATTGAAAGCTATAAATAGTGAAAATTCAACATCTTCACCTATTAATATTGTCGCTAATCCTTCATTGTCGAAGACAAATCTAGAATTACAACAACAACAACAACAGAATTGTGTTATATCACCACAAGAATTAGCAAAACGTTATTACGCTGCTTTTCCACCATTATCACGTAATAATAAATCAATAAATTCACCAACAAAATTGATAACATTAGCACCAAAGTGGATACCATCACCAATAAAGCAAAAAAAATCGCTAACAAATCGTAAAATTAAAAAAAATAATAATATTAATCATAATCATAATAATAATAAAGACGATAAAATTGTAAATATGAAAGCACGTTCAACTATTATTGGTAATAAACAACGTTATAATAATTATTTTAATCGAAATGATAATAATTTGATGAATAGAAAGGATGTTGGTAGAAACTTGATGATGAAATCAGTCGAGGGTATGAATCAATGGGATCTTAGCTTGTTCATTAATAATAATAATAATAATAACAAAAATAGTAAATTAACAAATATTATTAATAATATTGAAATGTCATCAACAACAACATCATCGATAACAGATGAACATTGTTTAAATAATGAATGGAATATTGAAGATGATTTAAATATGTATGAAGATTTACCTGTTGATATCTCGGATTTATTAGATGATTCACCATCTTTGATACAAAATGATGAAACTGTTGAATTAATGAATATAGCAAATATGCGCGATACTGGTAAACGTGGTTTTATACAAAATGGCACAAATTTAACAACATCAATATGGTCGAATGATAATAATATAACAACTGAATTCAATTCAATTACAATTAATACAAACAATGATTGGATTATTAAAAATGATAATAATGATAATATTAATGATAATCAAGATTGGAATTATATATTACCGAATGAAAAATGGTCGGAAATCGATGATAATGATAGTAATAATCCAATTGTTTTAAGTTTGATAAAATTGAATCATAATAAAGAAACAAGTCCATTTGTTGAAGTATGTCCAAAACCAAAACAACATAATTTATTTAAACAAGTAACAAATAATGGTAATTTATTACAAAATACACCAGTACGTACCATTGAAATTGATCCAGCGAATAAAGATGATTTATTAACATCAACAACAAGCCATTTTCGACCAATTAAAGAACCAATCAATCACAATAATAATACTATTAATAATAATTGTAATAATTTACCAAAACAATACGAATATTCAGATGGAACAACATTTACAATATCGCGGAATTTCGATCAAATTAATTATCGACGTACAAAAAGTGGTGGTTTATATTTAGAAAATGATTATGCAATGAAACGTAAATATTACGAATATCACAATAATATTCATAATAATTATAGTAATTTAGCGACAATACCAACAACCACCACAACTACAACAACAACAACAACAACAAATTATGGATTTGTTTTGAAATTTATTGTTTGTCAGAATGATAAAGAATGCCAAACTGATGATTTTATAGTTGGTGTGACACAAATTCAAGAAACAATCATCAATAATATTAGTAATAATAATGATAATGATAAAGGAAGTTACCATATTAATAATAGTGATAATGATAAAAAATGTATATGTTTATCTAATGAGAAAATGCAACAAGCTATGATCACAAGTTTTATTATTTGTCCACAACATTCACATTTTAATGATAAATCATTAATGGCCGAAATTATATGGAAGAAACAAGACAATAATAGTGTTAATAATAATAATAATAATGATAGGGAGAGGGTATGTGAAAAATGTACAAAATCTGTGATGTGGAATACTGAATGTAAAATGTTAAATTTTAATTGTAATGGTGATGATATATGGGATGATAAGAATTTGCACAATATCTGGAGTGGGGGTGAGGTGAGTCATTAAAAAAATATTGTAGATTTGATAATTACAATGTTTAAATTGCATTTTTGTTGTAATTTTGATCACTGAAAATTTTAATTTACAAAAATTCTGCCCCTTTAGTTGTTGAATTCGTTATCAAAACAATGGTGGTTATTCTAATTCAAAAAAATTGACGTATTCCTATTTTTATCAGTTAAAAAAAAGCAAATTCGCTGAAGAGTTGCACAAAAATTCTCGAAAATTACCCACTTTTGTGATCAATCCAATCAATTGAAATGAATTGAACAAAAATTCACAAACAATTCAACAAATTCTACAAAATGTGATTAATTCAATCGATTTTTGTGTTTTCAAATTGCAGATTTGTTATTCGTGTTTAGGCCGACCTCCATCAACTTTGCAGCAGACCAAATTACGTGAAGATATCAGTCAAGATGGTGATCAATTACTATCCGATTTAAGTTCATTACAACGGTCTTATATGATGGAAAATAATGAATTAAATACAACAACAAAAACATTAGAAACAAGTTATAATATAAATGAATTATTATTATCATCAAAAGATAAGAAACGCCATCGTCGACATTCATTAATAATGGCCATTAATAATAATAATAATACTAATAATATTATTAATAGTAATAATGATAATACTATTGATGAAAGTGGTATATGGAGTTTTGCTTCACGTCTTGAAGAAGATTGTTTAATTCAAATGTCAACAATACCAACATTACGTTCTGTTACATTATAAAAAGAAAAAAAAGCGGTAGGTTTATCATTATTGAATGGTTATTTTTTTGATGTTTATCAATAAATCACAATGGTTGTAAAAAATTTGAAAATTTTAAATGAATAATAAAAGAACTGCCATATTAATTTCAGTGCAGGTTTGTTATAGTCTCTTAAACAAGAGACTAATTGACAATTGTGGTTTATTAGATAGAAATCATAATTTTTGTCGTTATAGTCTGTAAAAACTATGAAAAATTTGCGAGTTATTCGTTTTTTTTTCTTTTTTGTTATCGTTTATTTCTATTATAAAACTCGCAAATTCTCTATTATAAACAATTATTTATAAGTATTTATAGAGGGTGGTTATCAGTTCATATTTTAATTAATAATCGAACTATAAATTAACCCCCTTGTAGTGAAATTATCGAAAAAAAAAACTTCCCTTATGTTTTCGCGGTAATTGGGGCGTGTTTAAAACGTATATTTGAAATGAAATGATAACGTTTATAACAATAATGTTTATTCTACATCAATTTGGATAATTCAGTAACGATTTTCAAGTAAACTTGAAAGGAAATGCTTCGAAATTACTGTTGTTGTCGAGTATTGTTCTATTGTATAATAAATAACGAACTGATAATCGATTCAATGTGATATAAGGGATGGAAACGAGGTGTTTTGTTAATTTTATTGCGCCCCATTTGCCTGTTTTGTTTGAATTTTCATTGTATATAAGTTTAATAGAACAATTTTTGTTATACGGAATTAAAACATTGTTTTAATTTTCTTTTTTTTTTAGTTTTTTTTTTTTGTAAACTTAAAAACGTATCGCCGATGTTGTATTTTTGTTAAATGTTTATTTTGTTTTGTTGTTTAATTTTAATTATATACCAATGTGAAAAAATTCAAGAAAAATCACAAGAGTCGGTGATAAATTTCATTAAACATTCTCTTTAATTTTCGCTATCATTGTATTCCAAAAACGAGAAAAATTCGAAAAAAATTAAAAGCATATATCTGTACATGTATAACATTTAGGGCATTTCTTTTTTGTTTAGTCTAGCTCTCGGAGGACAGTTAAATTAAAAATAAAATAAAAATAAAGCAGCATTGAACACCTGTAGTTGCCCCATTGAAATTTGTAAATATTCCCAAATTCTAGGCGAATATTTACAAATTTTCCAACTAGTTGTATTTTTGGAATTATGTAACTTATAAATATTTGGAAATGGGTATTTACCATTACTGGTTCTATTATTTATTTAGTTTTTTTTTGTGTTATTACCAATAATTGTGGGAGAATTGGCTGTTTCAGCCCCCAATTCTCCCCCATTTTAAAACACTTTCTATCCAGTAAAAATAATCAAAACACAATGAAAAAAATATAAAAAAAAAATAATACAAATTGAATTAGTTTTAGAATTATATTTCTAACAACTGATAATTTAAATAATTCGATTTTAACATAAAAATTTTGAAATTATCAATTTTGTGCATATCCAAATTGGAAATAATTATTTTTCGACGTGCTTTATTGGTTTTTTCAACATTTTTGTCTTAAAATTACTTAAAAAAATAATGAATGTGTGTATTGTATGAATGTGGTAATAAAAGCAATGTGTGAAAAACCCCTTAAAAAAACAAACCCACAACTTGTGTGGTTGAAATATTATTTTGTTGTGGCTCTTTAAACTTCTCCACCAACATAATAATTAATCAATAAATAATAATAATTATAATAATAATAATAAAGTGAATGTATTTTGTGAATGTTTCAAATATTCAGTCGCAACATTTTAATTCAAGAAAAAAATAGCTCATTAATACAAAAAAATCTCATTTTTGGTGTGAATTTTTATTCTACAAGTAACCGAGAACGTTCTTATTTTATCAAATTATATCATTCATGTAATATTTTTTTGTTATGTTATGTAAACCTCAAGTACTGCTATAACAGATTCACGATTTTTGTTTCTCCAATTTCTTAATTTGTGTTTTTGTTTAATCGAGTGAAACTGTTATCAGTACTGTTTTATATAATAATAATAATAATGATGATAATTTTGGAAATTAATTGAATTATAGCTGTTGTTAATTCAATTAGTTTCCAATTTTCGAGTTGCATTAGTGATTGGTGAATTCAATTAGTGAAAATGTAGATTTCCCCCGATTTTTCATCCTTTTTGTTTCGTTTTTGATTCACCAACCAATCACCTATGCACACATTAGAAATAGTGTAGCATAACATTTTATTTTAGTGCCTATTAAACAAAAACAAACTAGTATAATTTGACCTTTTGCCTTATCAAAACACATGTATAATTAACCATCTTTGTATGTCGTTTACATAGAGAGAAAATTCCGATTATTTGTCTTTTTGTTTTTGAATTTTTCAACACAATTTATTGGCTTGAATTATAATAAAGGCGAAACCCAAAAAATGTGGCAAAAACGACAAAAATTCAATCTTCATACAAGTTTTCAATTATTCTTTTGTACTTGCTAATTGGAAAAAAATTACAATTAATTAATAGTAAAATATTTTGAAAACAAAATTTAATTCGAAATTCTTATAGTTCACTTGCAAAAATTTATTTGTAAATTTCGTAATTTAAACATTAATAAAAAGCAAGTACTACTTCATGCTTTTGTATTATTTTTTTGTTTCAGAAATCCTGTTTCCAGAATGTCAAAATCCTTTAATTTTGCTCCATATCCTGCCCTTTTGTCAAGAAAATTTAGAAATTTAGCAGTGCCAGACTTTATCCTTTATCTTGTTCCTCAATCAAGTCATGGATTTGAAAATTTGGCAGTTAAGGTAAGCAACAAAAAAATTACAATTGCAAATGTAATTCAAAATTTAGTCGAATTTTGCCCTTGAATTGCTTATTTTGAGCCTAAAATTTTGTTAACAAAATCAATTTATGTACTGTGTGTTTCACCTCGAAGGTTCTTATGGCAACTGCCATTTTTTGAAGAGTAATTTAAAAAATATTTTAAGGACTTATAGAGGGGTTCCTTGGAGATCATTTTATCAAAATTTGAACCCCGTAGCTCATTGGGAAATTGTTGAAAAACCGCTTTAATTTGACATCATCAGCATTAAGAGAAACTCCGTGCAGAATTGTTTTTCATTCACTGAAAAAATTATTTTCCGAGATCGATCATCAATCACGATTTTAAATCTAAAGGGGGAAACATTGAGATTGTAGGGGATTTTAAATTTTAAATGATTTAAACTTTTTTTACTTTTGAGATGTATTCTCGGCTTATTGCTGCTCCAAATCATTGCGTTTTGAGTAAACTCTCCCAGTAGATTGAGCTGCATTGTTGTTCAACGGAGAAATTTTGACATTTGAATCAAAATTTTGCAAGAGAAGTCTTCAATGTAGATTCTTTTGAAAGATTTCCTCCTAAATTTGCGTTTTTGTGGTTGAATTTTAACGATTTTTTTGTCTAATTATAATGCTAATACATTTTTTTTTCAAGCTTTAGATATTTTCTTAACTAATAATTTTCAATTTTTGGCAATTTTACTGAATTATAGATACTCTGTGTTCTCTCTACGAATTAAATCTGTGTAAACGTTGATTTATCGAGATTTTTTTAAATTTTTAAAGGGATTATATTACATTTGTTTATGACCTTATTTTGGAAATTGTGCATTTTCGGCATGTGATATTTTTTGACAAATTTCATAGTTAATTGTTGGATTGTTTGTTGAAGTTTCTAAAAAAAAAAAAAATGAAAGCCATCGAAGTTTTTGACTTAAAAACAATGAGATTCAAATGGGGTGCCGTTTCTTATGAATAATATTTCAATCAAATGTAAAGGAACTATAATTGTAACTAGGCAATCCTTTAGGGGTCCTCATTTTTTAAATTTCCTTTTTTTGGAAAATCGATTGACTTGTGAATTTTCTCAAAATTGTATATTCTGAAGCCACCAGTAAAACTTGAGTTAGTCAAACCAAAGAAATGACTTCAAATAGTGATTTCCTAGTAAAGTTTTCAGTTTTAGCGAACGCATCAAATCGACAGATTTACCCAATTTTGTCCTCTAGACGTAAAGATGATTGAGTTACTTTATAGACCGGTGATTCTACTTCTAAGTTATTTTGCGCTAAAATCTTTTGCCGAAAGATGCAGATTTAGCATTTAGCATTTGAGAAAACTCATTGTCAATCTTTTATCTTTCCGGGAAGATAGTCTGTTCAAAAATACGACTTTTAGACTATCTGTCTATAAAATTTGATTTTTTAGTTATTCTGGATTGTCTCAAATGGGTTATGTTGTCGGAGTTAAATCGTATCCTCTTTTGAACTATTGTTCAAAAAAAAGATTTTTTTCGAGGTATTCAGAGTAGTTTAGATAAACAAACATCATTTCTTTGAATTGACAAGTTAATTTGCATTAAAATATTCTTGTTTTGCTTTTACGTTCTTTCTTTTTTAAATCAGTATCTAACACTTTTTTTGTCTTTACAAACTGGAAATTACTACAAAAGTTAATTCATAAGCGAATTTTTTGCTTTTTAAATCCATCCATATGACACCAATGTTATTAAGATTTGTATAAACCGTTTCTCATTTAATGCATAATTGCATACTTATTAACTGTATTCTTGTATTTATGTTTAAATATGCAAATTATTATCTGTTATGTATGTTAGATTGTTGTATTCAAATCCAAATGGACGGTAATTTTTTTCAATATTTCTTTTAAATAAAATAAATATCGGGGATAAGTTCAAGTCAAACTCCCTCTCTATTGTTGCCATTTATAGTTTACAATCAATGTTTGAATACAATAGCGAAATATTTAAATCAATTCAAAGATTAGAGAATTTTTTTGGGGGAACAATTTTTTTCGACCATCACATCTCGTTGTGTATGTTAGCCACGAATTGGCATACATATTAAAATATTCACGTGTATATTTTAAGCATTGTTGAGTGGGTTTTATATCGAAGAGTGGTTCACCTGCTGCCATCGTTGTTGTTTTTGAACACTTGACTTGGCAAGAGAGAGAGACACCAAAAGACCAGTTAGTAAGTCAGTCAGTGGTCGTATTGTTGTTGTTGTGTAAAGTTGTGCTATAATTTTATACATTACACTAGCTGTGTTTAGTTTTAGTTTCGAGTATATAAGGAAAAGTGCGTGTATATTCACCTGATTTTACGTATGTAGACACTGTTCCAGTGGGTCACTAGTTTTAAGTGTTTTTTTTTTTGCTAACGTTAGAAGTTTTGTTATATTTTTTTTTGAAAATTCGATAATTAAAATTCGAGATTTACAGGTAGGTGTAAGATTCGACATTTTTGCCAATAATCTGGTATTATTTCCTTTTGTTTTTCTTTAAATAATTGGTTTGGATCGAAATTTTTGACAATTCCAAAACAGATATTAAACAACCGGATATCATTCTAGAAAATCAATATATATGTAGGTGTAACGTTAATTTTTAAAGTACTTTATTTGGGGGACGATTTGAAAGAATCAATTCTTGACACTAATTCTTAACTTGGTCTAGGTTATATTGTAAAAAGTATCTGCCTCAAATCATTGATTTTTTTTGAAAAATTTTACCAACAGATTATAGAAAATTGCAATTTAAATTTTCAGTTTTCAATTAAGAATTTTAGACATTTTCAGTTTTAGGCAATGTTTTAAATTAATTTCGCCCTAAACTAACAGTTTTACTAAACTTTGTTCAGACGTTCAGAGTTTCAAATTTGGAAACTTTAAAGTGATTTTTGCATTGAAGTCTTGCCTTTTTGATTGGGTTTTAACCAAAGTTTTGTTAAAGAAAAAGTGATTTAGACTTGAAAAAATTGTGAAGAAATTAGAATTAATCATCCGTTAGATGTTTTCGATTTTCATTTTACACATTTTCTTCTTACATTCATGCCAAATTGGCAATTTTACCGGATCTTGTTTTTCAGTTTTAAAACATCTTAAAATTTGATATTTTTAAGTGAATTTTCAGTCTTAAGATTTGACGAATTTCTCGCGAATAGTAGAAATTTAGGCTTCATGGGAATAAGAAAAATCAAAATTTTTGATCTTTGGTGACTAACAATAAGAATTTCATATAAAGTTACCAATATTACTACATGTTATTCTTTAGACTTTGAAAATCTCCAATTTGAGGACTTATGTGAGTGGTTTTTGCATTATAATCTTGTTTTTGGGTCAAAAAAGCTATACAGACTTATAAGACCTATAACAACAATTTTTTTAACCTTTTATTAACTTTAAACTGAGACATTTTTTCTTCAATTATTTTTCAGTCTTAGGTAATGTTTAAAATTGATCTTGATACATTAACGGTTTTATTAAATTTTACTTTAGATAAAAGTCTCCAATTTAATATCTTGTCTTTGTGGCTATGTCTTAATGATTTTTTTGTCGAAAGAAGTAAAGTAGTAGTAACTGTGAAAAAATCTTTTGATTTGATTGAGATTTTTAGACATTTTCATGCTTAATAGTTTTATTAAATTTTATTTAGAGGTAAAAAATCTTTGGCTGGTTTTACTTTAAAACCTCTCCTTTGTGGCTGAGAATTGCAAGAAGTCGATAATTTTTTGTATCTTGTGATTTAAATTGAGAAATTTAGCCATTTTCACGTTAAATTAACAGAGATTTTTTTCAAATAAAAAGTCTCCAGTCTAGTAATTTTTAAGTAATTTTGCCACAAACATCCCGTTTCTATGGTCGAGTTTGAACGATTTCTTTTTCGAAAAAAAGCAATTTAGGCTGTTAGAATTGAGAGAAAAATCAAAATCTCAATTTTTTGTATCAATGGTTGACTTAAAATTGAAAATTTCAGTCATTTTTATACTAAAATATCCTTGTAGTTGAATTTTAACGAATTTTTATCGAAAAAGAGCAATTTGGGCGTGTGAGAATTGCGAGAAAATGAGAATCAACATTGTTTTTTACATAAGTTTCAATTGGAAATTTCTTTGTTAAATTATAATTTTGAAATTTTAAGCAATCTTTTAAATTAAAAATTTTATTGATTTTTTCATTAGGCAAAAGTTTCTAATTTTTAAGTCAATTTTCCATTAAAATCTTATGATTTTCTTGTCTTCATTCATTACCTTTTTGTGTAAATTTTCCGAAAATTTAGCACTCATGTTCTAAATTATTGTCAATAATTTGAGTAAAATAACTCTAGCCTTGATTTATTGATGGTAAATCATCAAAAAATAGTAGGCTTCTGTCATAATTTTTGGCAGTAATTTGAACAAAATTTCCTCAATTATTCGTTAAATTACTAAACCAATCAGTTGGCTTTGATCAAAATTTTTGACAATTCCCCATTGAAAAAAATAAAATAAAATAATGAATAAAACTAGAATTATGAATGTTGAAACAGTGAATGAAGAAATCGATGATTATGAATTAGAATATTCCGATTCGGAAGATAGTAATTCAGAACCAGATATAATATTAGAAAATCAGTATTATATGGCAAAAACAATAAAAGACGATAATCGTGAGTGTTCATTATTGGCATTCAATAAAGTATTGGAAATTCAAGGTAATAATCGTACAATATGGGGCTTTAAAGCATTAAAACAAATGGTAAAAATCTATTTCCAATATAAAAATTATCCAGAAACCATAAAAAAATACAAAGAATTATTGACTTATATTAATACAATTGTAACGAAGAATCATGCAGAAAAATCAATAAATTCGATATTAGATTATACATCAATATCTGATAATAATATGGAAATTTTAAAGATTTTCTACGAGACAACATTGAATGCTTTAAAAACGATCAAAAATGAACGTTTATGGTTCAAAACGAATATAAAATTGGGTCGTATCTATTTGAAACGTTGTGAATTTAATAAATTAGCCATGATTATCCGACAATTAAAACAAGCCTGTGGTGGTGATAACGATGAGAATCATTATAAAGGTACACAATTATTGGAGATTTACGCATTAGAAATTCAAATGTACACCGAATTAAAAAATCATCAACAATTAAAACGAATCTATCAAAAATCATTGAAAATCCGTTCAATTATACCACATCCAATAATAATGAGTATTATTAAAGAGTGCGGTGGTAAAATGTATTTACATTCCGGTGATTATGAGCATGCTTACACCGATTTTTTCGAAGCATTTCGTAATTATGATGAATCGGGTAATCCGCGCCGTTTAAATTGTTTGAAATATTTATTATTGACTAGTATGTTAATGAAATCACCGATAAATCCATTCGATTCACAAGAAGCTAAACCGTATATGAATGAGCCGGAAATACAAGCAATGAAAACATTGATCGATTCGTATCAAGATAATAACATGTTAGAATTTGAGCGGATTTATCAAAAGAATAAAACAACATTAATTGATGATCATTTTATTAATGAACATTTAACGAATTTGTTAAAGAATTTCCGTACGAAAATCTTATTAACATTAATACAACCATATCGTAATATAAAAATTAAATTTATTGCCAACGAATTGGGTATTAGTATTGGTGAAGTTGAAGATTTGATTATTTCGTGTATTTTAGATCGCTTAATTGATGGTCGTATTGATCAATTGAATGGTGTTGTTGTAATGATGCGACCGAAATCTTTAAATACAATTTATGAGGCCATGGAAAAGCTGGCAGGCAAGATCAACAACCTTACACTTTGCTTTTAGTTGAAATTTTTTTCCTCTTCGTCTTGTTCTTCTACGTCTTCTCGTCGATATTAAATAAAACGTTTCAATGTTGGATTATTGTTGTGTTATTGTTCATTTACCGAATATTTCTAACGAATCGCCAATTAAAACAAATCGACGATTGTTTCAATAATTTCGTTTATTATGATAGATTATTAGTGGTATTCTAATGGATTGTATTGTTGTACATTAGTCATAGCTTTTTCAATAATGTGTTCTGTTGATGGAAAATTGGTTGTAATCAACAATAGAAATAGATTGTTGGCGACTTTCTGATACTTATCATTTTCTTTATTCTTCTAATAATAATAATAACAACAACAACAACTAGACAACAAAACCATTTCTATCAATATTGTTGTATTTCCTTTAATAAACAAATGGCTAATAAAATTAAGGTGGGTCTTGAATTCAGTGCCGTAATTGGCATGTTGGAGCCCGGGGCAAAAATCAGAAGTTATATCCTAATTTTCGAAGAGATAAAAGACGATTAAATCATCTTTTATTTTGATAGTTTCGTATAAAAAAAACATTTTCAATTTTAAGAAATAAAAGTCCCCAAATTCAAAATTTCATTTCTCAATCCATTTTAATAGATTTTCATATAAAACACAATGTATTTCCTGAAAGCAGCTTTAAATTAAAAGATTTTACATCTTTATCTCGTTTGTACCTAAGACTAGTATCGTTACAGTAATCTTGTTATTATATTATTAGCAATAATTCGAGAATTTCTCACGCAATTTTTATTATTGTTGTTATTATTGTTATTATTATTATTATTATTATTATCATGGCTGTTCCCACTGTACGATTTAATTAAAATCTATATTGAAGTTTGTAAAAAGTATCGTCCGTCCTTGCTAATAATATCTTCATAGACTGATGATTTTAATCGTGAAAGGTTGCAACCGTGCTTCGATAATAATATTGTATGAGGGGAATTGAAATAAAAATAATCGTAAGTAAATATACAGGATGTCATGTAAATTTTGCACATTATTATAAGTGTAGATAGATGTTTTTTTTTTTACTCAACTCATAGTAATGAACTAAATTAAGTAAACAATTGCGCCTCAACAATAAAAAATGAGGGAGATATAATGGAATGAAATAAGTTAAGCAATTAGTTAGATGGTGCAACAATTGTTTGGATTCAACGATCCCCTAATTGGCTATTTAATTTAATTAATTACTAATTATTCAGTTAAAAAATCGTACAGAACTTATCCTTTTAGAATATCATCCCCTATCTAACATTAAAATTACGGTTAGATATGGGACAGCTTGTATAAATCTGTTTTATTCAGGGACGTATATGTAGATGTAAACAATTGACAACAAATTGTAGAAAGTCTTATAGATGTTAAATAGTAACAATTGTATTTATTTGTTTACAAACAATTATTTTCTATAAAATAATAGGTCGTTTGTTGCTCATTTCGTAATCCACTGAAATCGGAAAGAGTGTTAAGAAATTGGAGAAACTTCAGATCTAAAATTATAGAAACTCCAAGGACCTCTAAATAGTAATGTTTAATCAACAAAAATAATAATGAGAATTTTGGTTTTTTTTTTGGAAATATTTTCGAGTTTGAGCCGAAATTTTGTTACATTTTTTCAGTTAGATTCAACCGATTCTTTGGCTTTTAATCTACATTTTGATGAATTTTGGTTCTAAATTAACAATTTTATTTAACTTAAGTCGTCACAAAACAAATAGTTCTAATACGTTATCAATTTTACAATCAAATTCTGGACATTTTTGAGAAACAATTTTAGTTCAGATTTGCGATAGTTGTATTACAAAGCTAACAAAAAATCGATTTAATCTAAAGATTGTTGTGTTAGGTACTCAATTTTAATTACGGGTTTGAGGTAAAGAGCCAATTCAATTTATTTTCAATTAAAGTTAGTCTCAATTGATTTTGGTTCTTGAAACAAAAACTTTTTTGTTCGGTAGCGAATTGTTTTGGATAATTTTTAAAATTTATTAATAATTTCTTGTTGAGATACTTTATAAAAAACTATAAAGCGATACAATACAACAGGTTATAGGTTATAAATCTGAGTCATTGATTGAATTAATCCTCTTTTTATTGTACGTGAAATGAAAATCGATTTTTTGGCTTTATTATTCTCGTGTTGTTTTATTTTTATTAGAAAAAACACGTATATTTCTAATGTAAGTTTCTGTTGCGTTACAACAATCTTGTCCTTGATTCGAATTTCAGCAGATCTATTATGTTTCACTGTTTTTTTTTGTTCTTATTTGTTTTCTCCACCTATGCATAGAATTGTTAAAAATCTGAAGAACATTGTTTTGTAACATTGATTTGTTATTGTCGGACTTACATTAAATAATCTTAATCTTTTGCAATATCTGATGGCATGACTTGCTCTCTCCCTTTTTAAAATTGTAACAACAATAATAATAAATTATTACTACAGACCTTGTTAGAGGGATATTTCTTTTAATAAATAATTGTCTATTGTATCAATACAAGCCGTATAGAATTTTCAAATTTTATTCAGTTTTATAATTTGAAAATAAAAGAATATTACCGGAAACATATCAAAGTGGGGTGACAAATGGTGATATATTCGAACATGAGAATTACCAAATTTTCTAAAATTTTGCCAATTTTCATCAAGTTTTTGCTACCGAATTGTGCAAACGAAGCAATTTATTCTTTTTAATGTTTTTGGCGTTTAATCTTCCAATAATTTTGCCAAGACTAAAAATTAGTTGTTCTAATTCTTGATTTTTGGTTAAATTGGCCATAAAGAAGATATTATCGTATGTAATGGGGGCTGTTAAATCAACGCAAATATTATCTAAAGGTAGTTAAAACCGTAAAATAACTGTAAACCAAATTTCATAATTTTCTAATAATTAGAAATTTTTATCGTTCTAACGGCCTATCGTTAGGACACACCCTGTATATACAACAACATTGTTTATAGGTGTATTAATTAACCGATATTCAGTCAAATAAATCAGTTTCTTTATTGTAATTTCAACAATTAAAATTTCAATTGTAAATCGAGTCTCAATTAAAAGACCATATTTTATATTGACAAACAACAATAATAATAATTTAAAAAAAAGAAAGGAGTTTAAACAAGTGGAAAAATAACAATGTTTACGATACTTTTTTTGAATAACATCTTTCATTTCTTATTCACAAGAAACAAATTCTCTAACCTTTAAAATTGCCGGTTTATTTCCCATGTTTTTAAGACCAAACAACCAAATTTTCTATAATTTAACAAGTGGAAATTAACTGGGAGAGTCAATGATATTTTTACAATTCAATCAAGTATAAAAATCGTGTTTTTTCTATCTTCATAATTACCTGTTCTTTTCAATGGACAAGTGGACGATTAATTGTAAATGTTATACAGTTTAATTGTGCGATTGTATCGTTCATTATCGATGCACTTTTTTGGTTAACACATTTTAAAACGGTAACGATCAAATTTTATTATCAAACAGAATTTATATTTTTGTTGTTTTTTTTTTAAATTTAAGCTAATGGTTGTTGTAAGAAAATCAATTTTTATAACATTATTTTAAATTGTAGTCGAATTTGCTTTGTTACGAACACCATTATCACGTGTTTTCGGCTATAAATACAATCGCCTGTTTTTTAGAATATAGTCAAATTTGTTGATAACGATCCCGGTTGTTACGTTTTTCAAGTTATAGCGTATTTGCACACTTTTTATAAAGTTAGTAATATTTACTATCTCATCTTAATTATAGACTAGCAACAGAGACTATAGCATGCTTTCTAGAATAGTTGAATTTGGTATATAACGAACTCGGTTGTTACGTATTTCCGGTTATAGCATATCTCTATATCTGTTTCAATGCATTTCTCTGTTTGAACATTATTTTATTTATAAATTAGTGAGAAATACAATCACTTGCATTTTAGAATACGGTCAAACTTGATCATGCGAGCTAAAACTAGAGTGTTCATATGAGAACTTATTTGGCGAGCAATTCAAAAAATATTTCAACGATTTATAGGATGGGCTTTGTAGATCATTTGAGCAAAATTGAGTTTCGTAACTCATTTAAAAGCTGATTAAAAGCACTGATGTTAATTTTGAAAACGAGCTAAATACTTCAAAAGATTCAGAGTGGTTCAAAGATCCTCTCAATAATATATTTTTTTCAATTTTTCTACATTTTATTTTGAAACGAGTAGAAGTGTTTAACGTTTATTCTGGAATACGATTGGAGAGAAATAAGAAAAAAATGTGAGGAATATCCTTTAGCTCAATTGTAAAAATTGCTACATTGTCCGTTTTTTAACAAACTGTCCGATGAGCTACAAGGTTCAAATTGCTCATAGCCCATTTGAAAGTTGGTTGAAAACGCTCATTTCTGACGATGTTACTATTTTTGAAAACGAGCTAAAAACTTCAATTACTCAAAGAATCTCTCGTTTTTATTCGTTTTATTTTAAAAAGAATGGAAGTGGTTAGCGTTTCTTCTGGAATACGATAGAGGAAAAAATATATGTGGAGAGCATCATTGAGTTTCGCCCGGTTTCAAAAATTGCAAAATTATCCAAAATGAGCGTTTTCAGACTCATTTCCCGATGAACTACAAGGCTAAAATGCTAAAATGATCTCCAGAGATTCTACCGTAATTTCTTAAGTCGTTCCATATAAACTCTTTAGTTTAGTTTCTGTATATGAAAGTCTGTTATAATATAAATTTATTTACGTTATAACCGAATTAAAAAAATTAGTGAGAGTTGTTTAGACTTAAATCCTGAAAATTTTCCAAATTTTTCTCTTCCTTATAGTCTTGACACAATTTATGTCGTGAATAAAAGTTTCTAATTGATCAAATTTGGAATTGAAATTGTAGTAAATTATTTTTATACAGAAGTGTTATTGTTTTCTAACTATAATAAGCAAATCTATGGGAAATTTTTGAGTTGACGAACGTGAATTACCATTAACAATCAATAGTTTATTAGAAAATTTCATAAATTAAATCGCCCCTGTGTTTGTGTGGGTGTATAATTGCAATAACCGTGAGAAATTCAACTAATCTTTCTCCCAAGACTAACATACATTAAACATCAATAAATCTAAAACTTTCATTAAAGTGGAGATTCTCATAAAAATTACAAATGAAGCGATTATAATTACAAATGCAATCATGCTCGGTTATAGCGTAACTGTTTGAAACGGAAGCAAATTTGATAATAATCAAATTTACGTTATAACAGAATAAGAAAGAATGCTAACTTCAATTTTTTCAATGATTGAGAAACAAATAATATATCTGAAAGTACGCGACAACCGAGTTCGTTATAACCAAATTTGATTATAGTCTCACTGTCCTTGCTCTATTATAGTCTCAATACAAGGTTAGATTGGATTGACTGTGCAAAATATTTTAGAAAACAATACAAGAAACAGCTAGAAAAAAAGAGAAATTGGGCAAGAATACCAACGAGCCGGATCTAGACTGGTACAATTAAATACCAGATAAAAGTGGGTGGATTACAAAAGATCGATTAATTTCTAATTATAATTTTCAACATTATCGTCTGATATTTTGTATACGTTGTGGTGTGTGCCGTTCAGTGGGCAGCCAATATCGCCTTAGGATATTCAAAACTGTTCTGTTGCCGCCCAAAAAATCTCTGAGTCATTTCTGAACCTTTCCCACGCTGTAACTTTGCCCATTGTCAGGTCAGGTCAGGGTCGGATTCACCCTTAACGTATTTATTTGAACTACATTTTTTTAAATTTTATAGTAATTATCGTTAATTCACACCATTACCGTTTCTTTAATACTTTGATAAATGATTAGATAACAGTATGTACAAGATCATTAACTCTACTAGAACTGTATAATTCCATTAAGTTAACTTGTAGAGAAGTAATCAGTCCGGTTGTATAGGAATCGTTTGTTGTTATCTTTAAATGTCTGCAAATACTGACCAAGTTTAAAGCTAATTTCATAATAGTTTTCAATAATGGTTTGTTATTACAACAAATGCCATTAGTGAATTTTAATTTGATTTCCTATCTGAATTATGGGATTTTTCATGCTCTATTTTATACAAAATTAAAGGTAGAATTTATGATTTTTGCCTCATTAATTACATTTAGTCATTCATAAAAGCATGAAATATTTAAAACAATTGTCGATAATTTTTTGTATATTTTTCCTTCTTCTATTCATTTTTAGGCTAATCATTTGAACTTGTTACAGTATGTTAAGATGCCCCCGCTGATGGATCGGTGGTAATATTAAGAAGACTTAAATCACCCGTTCTAAATCGAGGAAATTGCACATTTGTTTGGTCAAGTTTCTATATTTATTGACATCGTACATGCTCATTTCAAACAGGTTTGTTTAACTGTACCATAGTAATTCCCAGTTTAGTTTTCCCTCTCTAGTAGTAACATAAAAATCGCACAATGGATGATGATGTTATTATTCAATTTACTAACAAGAACAGCTAGTTGTTTTTTTCTTATAATTTTGATTAATCGCTCTAATATAGTTTAGTTTGGTTATAACGAACTCGGTTGTTGCATATTTTCGGTTATAGTGTAACAAATTGTTAAGGATAGTCATTTTAGTTGTCGAAAAGATCCTTAAAAACAAAGTTTATTGATGCCTTCGATTCGAAATATTGCCATACCAGAGAAATAGTTCTTAGTGCCTTTGCTACTTAAAAATTGTCAAAAAAATTATATAAAATGCAAGAAAATTCGCATGAATTCCAGAAGTTTGCTTGTAACTTGACCTACTCAGATTTATTCCGGTTATAACGAACTCAATTGGAAAATAAGTAGATTTAGAAAATATCTGATTATTTCAGCATATTTACAATTTCGTAACTCTTTGGGAAGTTAGCCAAAAAACGTTCCTAATTTTTGAAAACGAGCTAAACTCATCAAACCATTCAGAATGACTCAAGAGGTTTGCTACCTTTTTTTATTTTTCTTCATTGCATTTTAGAAAAACTGCGAAATATTTCTACCTATTCCTAAATGGAATTAAGAGAAATGAGAAAAATCAACTTTGGAAGCCCAAATTTCTAACTCTTCTAACGTAAATTTTGTTGCATATGCAATGATTGCGCTATAACCGACTTTAACTATAATTTGAATAATGATATATCCATATTAGAAATAGAAAATACAATAACAAAGGGAACTATCATTTCTTGAAATCAGTTATACCAATTTAGTTGTAGTAATTGTTTTGTAATTACATTGTAAATTCTTATAACAGTAAGTTTTCATGAATTATTCATAGATGAAATAACACATCAATTGACTGACTAGATTTCAAATCATCACCCGGGTGGTCAATTTAACTTAACCGGAAATCTTCTTATTGTTGATCAAGATCACGATGATAATGATGATCACGTAATTGTTGAAAATGTTCTTTTATTAATCTATTGTTAGATTTGATTTGTGATTTAGACAAGATTTTGTACTTTTAAATGGATTAGATCTATTTCTTTATTCCGTTGTTGTTCTATAAAGATTATCTCCAATTGCCTTTGGGACTTATTTTAAACAGAATTAGTTTTATGGTTGGATAGTTCTGCATAAATACACATTGTGGCTAATTTATTCCCAAGTGAGCTTGTCGATTCTTTATATATTGAAGCTGAAAGTAATTGCTGCATAATTACATTGTACAGGACAATGTTTGTTGGTTTGTTTGTTTATTTCGTTTTGTTCCTGTATTCCTTCTGTTTGTTATTTTTCATTCTATTTTATATACTTTCCAATCAACACGTTCCTTTTTATTACTCCTATATCGTTTTATAATTAATTTACATACCGACATACGATCATGATCTATTTTAATTCTCAGTCTTCATTCTTTGAAGATTACAGTACTTTGAAGTTGCTGTAAGGAAATTATTATGAAACAAGAATTTGCGTTTTTTTTTTCATGTATCTTGTAGAAACAATGATCAACCATTGAAACAACACAAAATGATCATTAACCTCGCTTGAGTAAGGTTATTGTTACTTTTGATAATGAGAGTAGCGCAATTGTAATTAGTGTTAAATCGCAAATTTCAATTGTACCTAAGTGAAATCTTACGGGTGGTCATTTTTCAGTTTTTTCCTCGGTTTATATTACGATTGTCGGACATGCCACAATCGATTTTGAAGATGTTAACGAATCAAATGTGATTGTCGGCATCTATGCGGTAGGTCAATTCTGATTTAAGCGATTTTTTTGTGAAAAAATCACTTAAATTATGTGTTGCCGTTGTTGATGATGATGGCGATGTTGATAATTCTGTGGGAAAGGTCACCGCATCACTGTCATAAAGTTTCTTAGAAGTCTCAACCAATTCACAAAGCACGAGTTCAAATTCTGTAACCTTGTCTCTTATTCACTAATATTTATTTTATTTTAAAGAGAAAAATCTCGGTGTAATTGCCCTGAAAACCTACATAATATTTCATTATTCAATTATTATTATTAAAAGCATTGTTCGATTGAATTGAATTCTAGGTAGGTGTTTATTTGAAAAGAACGGAACTTTTATATAAATCATTGTTACGTAAGAAATGATATCATTAAAGAAATTTCTCTATTCAATAACATGAGTTATTGTTGTAACTTTCAATTTTTTGACAGCTATGATTTCATACTTCTTCTCCTTATTGTTATTATTATCATTAAAAAATGGTAAAAGTTGTGGGTACATTCGAGATAAACAAATAAGGAAATTGTGAGCGAATTTTTACAAAAATTTCCATATTTTTATGTCATTTTATTGTGTGAACGACCTTTCATATGACCATGAAGTCATAATTTTATACGTATGTAAATCATTAATCCACCAACGAATATTATGTAGGATTAATTCATTAATATTCGCATATATATCTAGAGAAATTTTTTAATATAAGGTCGAGAAATTATAAAATTACAATCCCTACACAGTTAATACTTTCAATTCTGATTAGAATAAAGCTAAAATAAGCTTGATTGAGGATTTTAATCGGATTCATCGCCGGTTTCTTTCTTCTTTGGTTTAGTTAGTTTTGCCGGCTATTCATTCGGTTTTTTTTCATCGTGTCGATATTATCAAACGTTTACTTTTTTTGAAAACAGTGACAATGACACACATAGTGAAGACAGTTAGAGATACGTTAGAATAAGCTCAAAACGAAACATTCTCTATAATTTATTGCAAACTGACATTTTTTCTGGCTTTTTATACATTTTGTATCTGTGTAATTTGAATTTTGCGGCAACTTCAATAACAATAAAAACAGTTGTTTTCGTGTTTTTTTCTTAATTGATGTAAATTAATAATTTTTTATCTTTGAATAATCGATAAATTATAATGTGAAGAATGATTAATCATAATTTCCACTATTTTAACTTTAATTATTATTGACATGTTATAAATTTATCAAAAAAGGGAAATAGATTTAGTTATTCATTAAACATTGAATTAAAACTTAAATTTTAAAATCTCCAAGGAATTTTTTCTTATAATGATCATGGCATCAAATTTCGAAAAAAATACTATTAGATCTAGTTTTATGTTTTCAAATGTCAGTAAATTGCATTTATTCAGAAAATTCAGCATAAATTGGTCAAAAATTTCGAAAATTTGTTGTAAAAATGGAGACTTTAACGCAACGTGAGCACACAAACTTTCGGATTCTCAAGAATTTATCACTATGAACCTAACTGAAAATTTATTTCTGTTCAAAATAGCCATTTACTTGTTCGAAATTAATAGGTGAACTGTATTTTTGTAGAAAAACTCGCATAAATTAGTTAGAAATATCGAATATTCGTTGTAATAATGGTGATTTCAACTCAACGTTAGCACATAAACCTCCGAATTTTCAGTTTGTTATTTAACTGAAACTTTTTTGTCCTAGTACCTATTTCGTTATAAATTGTTATAAATAGGTAGGTTAAATTAATTTAAAAGAACAACGTTATTCTTAAATTGTGGGGATTATTACGTCAATTCAATAAATCTTTTCTAACATTTTTATTAATTTACAAAAGAGAACGTTTCAGTTTTTCTAATTATTTGTAGACTGTAGCTATACAGAGTGGACAACCTCTTATAGTTAATCAGGTTTTTGTTACATAGCTTGATTCATACTTTATTCAATTTGGCTTTTATTAACGTATTTTTTCAATTAAAAAACAAGTCTTACGTTCAACACTGAAACATGACCAACTTCAAGATGAAATATTATTATACACCCTGTATATAGATTAATGATACAGGGGCAAGCATGAAGGAAAGCCGCCTTAATAATATCACCATGTACTGAATCAAATAATTGCAATAAAAACAGTTTATGATACAACAACAACAATAACAGCAGCAACATTAACTGTCTATAGTAGATATTACTAAACAGAAAAACCGGTATAAGTTTAACAATAAATTACTCGGATATTGTAGAACAGCTTTGGTGTGGTCGCTGACAGATGACAACACCGTTTAACGGCTTCAAAAGATGAGCACACACTTGTTGGTATGTCTTTCAGTTGATATGAAACATATCCGGAAATTAACACACATTCAGAGCATATTTTGTTGAAACACCAATAGAGAATTGTATCGTCAATTATTGATCGGTTAGATTGATTTGTTATAGATGGATTTTATAGCTTGTTTACTACTAGAAGATTGTAACTTCATTTTTTTTTTGAATCGGTGATTTATAGGAATAATAAAATTTTTGACAATTTTATAGTTGTAATAAATTACAAATGTACAACGATTATTAATAGTAATACTTTTTTCATCAACTCAAATTATCATATTTTACATTAAATTATAACAACAATAACATGAATATATTGTTGTAGAAGTCGTAAAATTTTGTAATATGGTAGTCTTAAATCGACCTGACATCATACTGTTATTTTACAGGTTGTTCAAATACAGTTGAGCAATATTATAAAAGAATCTCTATAATCTTCTATTTGTAATACAAAATTGACTGCAAGGTGTCATTTCTCTTGTCGGAAACTGTGTCTCTCTTACCATATTTCGATCTTTCAATCCGTTATATTTGTGGTCATGTAATCGGAAAATAAATGCGTGTAGTATTTAAAATTTAGTAGGCAATCAATCTATCTTATCTGGAATTATTTGAGAAATGCAAAAGCATTTCGACATCATCGTCCATTTTTATATCTATCTGTATGTGGCCGGTTGTTCTCTAAGTGTGCGGTCGTTTAAGTGGCGTTATTGTTGTAAAAAAGATAATCCGACATACTTATTGGAGAATATCCAAAGATTTATGTTGGAAATTTCAACAAAAAGCTTAAAGTCTTAGATTAATAATCGAAATAATAGCTGGGAAACGATTTTGGAAGGGTAGATAGGGCATATATTAGCTTCAGAAAGTGTTTTATTTCATAAATAGAGAATATAGAAGGTTCCGATGAATGGTAGATTCGCTAAAATACAAAAATTATATAAATTACCAGAGTGTGAATGATTCCTTCTTTTGTTTTAGTTTTAAATTTTGAATTACTTTCAACAATTGAATCCAGTTACACTCTAAAATTGTTCATTGAATAGGATAATTGTTTCATTGCTCATTCATTATTACTATTATTATTATCATTATTATTGTTTTAACTGGCCACCCAATGGTATTTAATGAAAACGATTTCAATTTTAACTGTATACGTTCGTATACAGCGGTCTTAAATGATTTATTTATTTATACATACAAAAGCTGTAATATAATAAATATTTTATTATAATGGCAATATTAAAATTTAAGCGATTATAAAACAGATAAATGCTTTAAACTTATTCATTTATTTTCAACAGTAGTCTTACCATAAATAGGTATCATCATTGGTGTCATCATCATTATTTTCTAAATTATTTTATTCAAATATTTTACTCCAATAGATCAATATTGATTTTTTTATTAACTATTGACTTATTTGATTTTTTATTGTTTAAATTTAACCAAAGATCAATAAGATGATGTTATTGTTAAAAATAGCAACACACAGATCAAGTAACTATACTCTATTCACTTATAGAATGTAAGATTTTATTAAAGGAAATATTATTGGTTTTATATAAAGGCGCTAATTTTAACATAACCAATGACGTAGAAGTTCTGTAATTGAAAACACCTTTAGAAATACTTAATTAGTAAAAGTTAGGGATTTTTTCCCGTTATGTTCTCGCCATTGTGTGAATCAATTTCTTTAAATTCTGCTATTGATAAATAAGAAAACTGAAAGTTGGTCGAGTCATTTTAGTTGCAGTATAAATTTTTGCACCGAATGCAATCTGAAAAATCATCATCTTATTAACAACTGAATCGTTATTACAGTACTACCAACTATGAGCAAAATTTCTATTTATTTATTTATTACCGGAACTGTGTAGGAGTGTTGTTAGCCAATCCTTTTTTTTCTTTATTTAATCAAATATAACTACAACTGTATAGATCCTGTTTGTTTGATATCTTTCTTTCCATTCTTTCATTTATTTTATTTTTTTTTAATTTCTTATGAAACATTTATAATCAGAGCAGAAACACGAACATAAATTCATACATAACTAAAATATGATCTTAGAAACATTACTGACTAATTCTTATACATATAGTTGTTTAGTAACACCTACTATTTATAACAATGTAGAAGAAATTTATAATACAGAGTGTACATTCTTAATAATCGGCAATGGTTTTGTTACGTAGCGTCGCAGCTTCGTTCAGACACACTTAAAAAATACATTAACAAATGTCAAATTTAGTGAAATATGAATCAATCTTCGACACTATGTAATAAAAGTACAGTCTAGTGTGAGATGAAAATTATGGTACACTCTATATATGATAAAAATAAAATAGAATAACGCAACAATAACTGGATATATTCACCAATCCCCTTAGATTTTCTCTTCTAGAAGGATTTAAGCTTCAATTATAATTATACAACGTGTTCCTCCTAATTGTTGTTAATTCTTATAGCAATTCTTATTGATTTGGAGTGTTCCAAAATTTTTTTTCTCCATTATATTGGAGCAAAATTCAAATAACAATAATTTATAAAAATTTAATCATATCGACTAAATTTTGATTTTTGGTAGGAATTGGATGAAAAATCTCTTTTTGTTCTCGAATTGCGCAACAATTATGAGGAACTAACCATAATTAAGTGGTACGCTTTGTATTTTGATTGTCTATCGATAGTTGTGAGAATTGATGGTTCCTTTCGATAGCAATAGGCATTTTATGTTGTTATTGTTGTTGTTTGTGCCTTGGCAATGAAATGAAACCATTGACTGGCAAAAAATCGGCGGTAAGCTAACAATGAAAAGGCCAAATCGATTTTGAACTCACTTTACAGGGTAAATCAAATTAGTATGTCATTTTATTAAATTATTAAATTTTACTATTTTCAAATACATAACTATCCACTATCCCAAAAAGCTCCACTTGGACTTATTTTGGCCAAATTTTTATTTTAAAATCTAGACTTTTGGCTGAATTTTTCGATATTTTTTGGAAATTTTAATCCACTTACTAGACTATTTGAAGAATTTAACGCTATTCTCTACACAAATTATTCAAAAAGAAGCAAACTCAAAACACTGCAATGTGTTTTTGCACTTGAAAAAAATAAACTAGGGAATATTTTTGCAGAATTTTTGGCCTAAGGCTTTTTTTCTTTGTGAACCTTACTCTTAAAAGTAAAAATTTTCGTAGTTTTCAGCTTAATTTTTCGAGCTTAAAATTAAGTTTTGAGACTCTTTGATATTTTCTATAAGATAAAAGTATCAAAATTTTAATGAAAATTAAAACTAAATTTAACTCTTGAGTAGTAAAAAAGCTCAATTTACACTAATTTGCACTATAGAATGTGGATACAGTCTTAGATTTTCATAATTTTTTCCAATATTTTTATTAATTAAAGAGTAGATGCAAATGATAATTAACCTTTTAACTCTCAACAACCCCGACAACAATCGTCAATGATCCGTTATGTCACGAAATTGTACTTATTATTATCATCTATCTATCTCTTTTTTCCTGTGATAATAGTGATTAGATATCCTGATAAGACAACAAAACAGATCATGTTTTTATGTTTAGTTAGAGACATCCGTTAGTTTTGAGCGTGCAGAACGACATAAGAATTAAATATGTGTGAGTTTATTTTTGTTAAAGATTTGAATTATTTTCCAAATGGACCGTTGAAAATTCTTAAATTTTAAACTATTAAAAACCGCTATTTAAAAGCGTCATAAAAAATTTTCGCATAAAGGGAGTGGTTTTGATTTTTTTTCCGCACTCTTTTTGTATTTGTCTCAATATCCATGACAGTTCAATTATTTCTACGAAATCTTTAAAAGGATCAAAGCTTGAGAGGAAAAAAACCGCTATACCTTCAAGTTGTTGTTGTTGTTATCTATTTAACATATTGTCTGATGTTGTTGTTGTTATTACAGGTTGTAAATATGTAAAAATCATGGCCACAATTGATAGCGGTACAGAGACGCTCTTCTCTGATGATTCGTCATCGTGTGATTTGATTAATTCACCAATTGTTTGTTGTGATGATAGTGGTGATAATGATAATGACAATGGTGATATTGATAACAGTCAGTTTGTTGATGTTAATGGATTAGCACCGCCTAATATTCAACCATTTAGTGGCGTTCTAGATAAGGTAAGACACTAACGACATTTTAAATTGTTATCAAAACTTTCTAGACATTTCGGCCTATCAATTTGACGTGAATTAACCTTGAAAAAAGTATAAATTTTGACCGTATTTGCGCTAGTAACCCTCACATAAGAAATATTTATAGTACTTCCATCTTTATTTTTGAAACCTACTATCTTTTTTTTTATTTTATTATCAAATCTTACCAATAGTCCGTTAAACGATTAAAAACACCATCAGCTCAAATTTTGCAGTACTATAAAATATTGGAAATATTTTGAATTGAAATTTAGCTGCATTTTGTCACTTTTAGCTGCAGAAAGTTATTCTTTTAAAGCCAAAAGTAGTATTGCACTTTATTACTATTTTTTGCTCAAGTGCCAAAATAATACAATTTTGCAAAATTTGCCAAAATTTTTCTCATAAATTTGCATCTTTAGTTTCAATATTGTGATTGTGATAAAATAGGCAATTTAGCTGCATTCTCTACTTTTAATCAAAGATTTTGAAAAGTTCTCTCCTTAAATTTATAGCAAATTTTATTGTTAAATTATCGAAAATTTTTGTTCATTTAAAGCGCAACTTTTAATTTTTACCACGTTACGACACTGTGGTGCTATATTTATAAATCATATGCTTCGATATATCATTCAACTTGTATTTATGTACTTACATACAAAAGAATGATATGCTGGATGATTCAGACATCGAAATCAGGGCCATAAATAGTGGTTTTACCTATTAAATATATCAACGTGTATGGTGTTGGTTTAAACTGTTTGAGGCTTCTTAAAAGTCGCATTATTAACCTCGAACAATATTATAAGATTTGTGTATGAGTACGTTTACATCTAGTGATAACTAAGCTCGTAGCTTACAATTAGTTAAGTGACTAAACTACTAGGCGTTTACATCTATTGTCAGAAATTATAATCAAGTTTATTTTTTAAAATATCCGCTTCTGATTGACAGTGCAGCCAACTGCACTATTACAGATAAATAAATTCCTAATCTTCCTAACGACCCACATGTATTCTCTCAGTGAAAAACGTGAATGTTTAGTTATTAATGTAATTGTGATTAAACTTTAGGTGATTTTGCTCAATGCAAAAGACTCGAAAACGCGATCCAAATCACCCTAAAAGTGAGATTGTAGTTCTCTATTTTTCCTCAGGTTGCCATTGCTGCAGTTAACTTGACTAAGAGTATAGTCAACTGTTCAAATCGACAATAGTTGTGTTAATTTTAACTGTACTACGGTTTTTAACTATAGTTGAGTCAACATCGAGTGTTTACATCAGCTTTAAAGCTACGAGCTTAGTTATCACTAGATGTAAACATACTCATACTCTATGTGTATATTTCTTTCTGTGCGTGTATCAGTTACTCTTTAACCCGACCGACTCTCTCTTATAGTTCGAGGTTTAATTGGAAAGTGAAGTCAACGATGACCGCTAATCGTTTTTTGTACAATGTTGTTGTTGTTCTCATTAATAGTTCAACATAACTTTGATTTTTGCCAATTCAATTTCAAGAAGTTCTTCCTCGAAATAAAACAAGCACACAAAGACGTGGTGGGTGAAAAAAAAAACTAGTGAAACTGCAAAGTTTATTCTAGAATCCGGTCCTCTTTCATGTCCGTTCTCTTCATTTTGTTGTTCTTGTTGTTCTGGTCCGGGCAGTTTTGTTTATGACACCCGATAATGCGGAGGATTCGAATTCAGTTGAAACCGAAATCGAATAAATTGAAACCAGTTTTTTGTTTACAGCAATGCACCAATAACAACAACAACAACAAAAACATCGTCTTTCTACTTACTACCTTTATTGTACCTACACGAAATTATTTTTGCTTACTTTGTGCAAAAAGAGAGAGAGAACATTTTCAACACTATATCTATAATGTAACATAATTTAATTTAAAATTCATTTTTTAAAGTTAACTGTCCTTTATTATTGCATGATTCAAGATAATAATGTTGACTTTATTTAAGATGTTTGAAATAAATTATTATATGATGTGGTATTTATTGGAAACATTATAATAAACTTTATTTGATCGTTTCTCTCTTTTACAAAAACAGTTGTTGACTGTTTTCTTCGGTTTTCTTTATTGTTTTATACAGTGGCGGGTCATAAGTTAAATTAGTGTGTAGGTGTTGCTCTTATATTGATAGAAACACATTAAAAATGTTACCTAGAAAGTCGTGTAGATAAAAGCAGTGGAGAATTAAGAGAAAATGAGAGAGGAGGACAAGAAAGACAGAAAAACAAAGGAAGAAATAAAGAAACTGCAAAATAAATCAATAAAAACAATGAAAATGCACATAAAAGGAAGTAAAAGTGAACTGTCAATTAAAGAGAGAGACAGTAAAAATGAGGAACAGCAAAGCAGTAGAAAAAGAAAGAAGAGAGGCGGCAAGAAATAAAAGCAGAAGAGAAACCAAAACGCAAAGAAGAAATAGAGACAGTACACCTTAGAACAAGAGAAATGTAAAAGGAAAATTAAAAAAGCAGGAAGAAGGAATCGTAACAAAAAAGATTGGTAAAAAAAAGGCAGGAGATAAATGAAAACATAGAAGATAGAAAGGCAGAACAGAAAGAAAAAAGGAATCAGTAAAAACAGTGAAAAACAATGCCTGGAGGAGAAAATAAAAAAGGAAAACAGGAGAAAATGACTAAAGTAGGATAGAAAAGAAAAGAAAGGGGGAAAACAAACATTTTTAAAAAGTAGATGAGAATAGAGGGTAGAAAGAATAAAGGCAGAAAAAACGAAACAAAAAAGCGCGGTTAAAAGGAACAGGAGAAAAATTGAAGCAATGTAGAAGAAAACGAAAAAAAGCAGATCCGGGAGAACGAGAGAAGAGAAAAAGAGCAACAGAGGAGATGCTGCAAATTTGCGATATTCATACATGAGTTGATTTTGTTTGTGTACGATGATGTAATGAAATTGATAGTATAGATACAAATCCTTAACCAAAGTGAATTTTTTCTTATTAGTGAAAAAAGAGAGAATTTCTGAGTCACTTTTAGTTATTTTACCACTGAAAATCTTTCCATTGTCAAACGTTGAGCATTTATTAATCAGCTTCTAATAGGAGCTTATCGTAACTAGGAACAATTAATATATCCATAGTCCTTATACCTATAATAGCATAAATCATATGAGTTGGCAAGTGGTTAAGAATTATTCAAAAATTTGTATGATACATTTTTTTCACAAAATTTGAGTCTTATAGCTCATGGGAAGTTGCTCACAATATGCTCCTTTTAGGCAACATATTTTTGAAAATATCCTAACGTTGATTTTCTTTTTATTCAAGAACAGGTAGTACTATTTCGCATTCTTCTTAGAATATAATGTTGAAAGGATTCTTGTATCATTTTGAATAATTTTAATCACCTTTCAAATCAGTTTCAAGATGCTAATTTCGCTTGAAGTACTTTTCGAATCACTTGCCAACTAATGGGAGTTACTCCTTATGAACTAGGAACCTACCATGGAAATGGTCCTTACTGTTCAAGTCTGTTGAATAGAAATTTAAAGACTACTAAGGGCCAGATCTGCAAATGAGCAAAACAAAAATTTCGTGACACGTGCCACTCAATATTGATGATAGAGTTAATGATTAAACTTTATTTCTAACAATATAATTTTGCAATTCTGTACCAATTAGTGTATTACCAAAGTAATTTTCTTAATTGAAGCGAAAAAGGTAAAGTATGTTAGTTGATTCCGTTTTTTTTACATTACTAAGGAATAAATAAATGTCTGTCACGTGCCACAAATAAATAAAATAATTGACACTAATTACAACGTACAATCAAGATTATTATAAAATCATTCAATTTATTTTAATTATAAAGTCGATTAATTTTATATAATTTATTAACTGCTCTCTCTCTTTCTCCCTGTCTGTCTGTCTATTTGTCTCTTTATCTTCATTTATTCGTATGATTCTTCATGTGTAATTGTACACTTTCCGGAAGGTTGCAGAAAATTGAAGAAGATGAATAATTCTTATAAATGTAAGATAATATCTAACAATTGTTTGGTTTGTTTTAAGATGAGAATAGTTGTTTAAATAAAAGAAGAATGAAGAAATGCAATATCCGTGTCGTTTGTTACGCATGCATAATATGTGCAAAACTTATAAAAGAGATGATATCGTGTTTTGTGCTATTGTGCATCGACATTGCAACCATGTTGGTTGTTAAATAGAGGTACCTATACATATAGTTATATATATTGTACGTGTATAGTGAAGACAAGCAAAGCAAAAAAATAATAATAAAGAGAAACAGAAAAATTGAAGAGACAACCAATGTTGAAGATGAGAAGAAGAAGAAGAAGAAGAAGAAGAGAGAATCTGCCGCAAGGTCCGCATATATATCCATATACACACACATATACACACACACACACTTATCTCGTTGATAGGATCTGAAAAGATGTGGCGTCGTGGAGGTGCACAGGTTGGGCGATACCAACTTCTTCCCATTCATCACGACCTGGTGCTTGTCTTTCTATTCTTTGTTCTTATTTGCGAATCATTGTATGTCTTGTTGTTGGCAACAATGATTTTTCCCAATCTACCACCACAATAATTATGACTCATACTGATATAGGTAACATAACAAAAGTAATTTGTAGTTATTGAAAATTGTATTTTTTTTTTTTTTTGGTTTAAATAAGTCGATTTAGCTTGAATTTTGGCATTCGGTAGCTAAAAAAATCGTAAATTTTATATTTTGACATAAAATTTGGTTACACTTCGTCATTAACAACAAGAAGTTTGAGTTTTGCAAGAATAATTAGGTTAAATTATATTGGCAACAATTACTATTCCAAAGCTCCTTAATAATGACTCATCTTTTAAGTTACAAATAAGCGAGTAAAAACAGCCGATAAGATTAGAATCGGAAGTTTATTTTCAAATATTTACAAAAAACTGGTCAAAATGTTTCAATCAAATGGGTCAAAAGTTGCTGAACTGTCTTATTTTCACGTTCAAACACTTTATTTGTTTTATTTTACACTATTGTATATTTTCGTTTAAAAGGATTAAGTATTTTATCTCAAATTATCAACTTAAATTGACTAAAATTAGTCGATTTTACACCTCTGTGCTTTCTTTACACCTGGAGCAAATTCCCTGTTCGCTTCCATCCATGTTATGGTACTGTATCAAAGTTGAAATTTCTTGATCAACTAATATGATATCATATAGTGTGTTTAGTCGCGTTCTGGAGGCGGCTCGTGCGCAGACCCGCCCGTCATTCGCCTCCGGCTACATTGTTGTTGTTTGGTTGGCGACCGTGAGAACGCGAACTGTTTTGCATCTTCTTCAAGTGCACGTGAACTCAAATATGGCTTGTAAGCTGAGCAAAAAGATAGGAATATTTGCTAAATATTGTTGTATTTCGTTCTGCGATTAGCTTAACCTAGAAATAATTTCAATGGAACTAAAGGAGTGCTAACAAGTGGGACTAGTTCTCTACTTAATAATTTGTTCGGCTTACAAACCCATTTTGCATAAACAAACAACAATTTCAATCTAAACGTTTTATTTTTACGCAGACTTCAATATAGGGTGTACAACGGTACTTTACTTCGAGTTGGCCATAGTTTTGGGACGTAGTAGCTTTCTTAGGCCATTCAAAAAATTTTGTGAGATAAGAAGCAATCTACAACATTATATCTATAACTAAAGCATGACCAATTATTATTATACACCCTGTATTTTTATGTACACATGAAGTTTATCAATTTGAAGAATTAGAACTAGATACTCTGTAGAATTTCTGATAATTTGTCAAACAATTGAAAGCGTTGCATAATTAGCAAATAAATCAACGTCAAATCTTAAACTAGTTATTATCATTATTATTATTATTTGTAGTAGTAGTAGTAATTGTTATGATTATTTCTTTATTATGCACAAATTACACCATTACGTGATTCAAATTCATTTGCTCTCCTTTTTTTCATCGCCTTTTTGATTTCATTCCCATACATACTACAATTATGTATGTAATTTTCAGTGCCGATTCATATATAAGCACAGTGAAACTGCAGCACCCCATTATTTCTTCTTTTTTTTTTCTCCTATGTTTATTCTTTTATGTGTCTTTCTCTTCTTTTCTCTTTTCTTTGTCTTTCTTTATCTTATCTCTTTTGTTACCATCTCTCTTCCCTCTTCTTCCTCTACATATATTTTCTGTTTCTCCTATCCTTCCCAACTTTCTTCTCATTATTTTTTTCTTCCTTCTCTTCTTTTCTCTCATATCATTATATTTTCTTTCATGAAAAATCGATTTTTAATATTTCGTTCTTTATTTGTCAAATTGACTTTATTTTTGCTCTTTCCTTTTTTGTTCTTCATATTTTTTGTATTATCACCTTCTCATTTCTTATTTTCTTTCTTTTTCTTGTGATTTTTATTTATTTTTATTACTCTAACTTCTCTTTTTCTTCTACATCCACTTTCTTATTTCTTCCTCACTTCTTTCTCCCTTTCCTGTTTCTTGTTTTCATTACTTTTTCCTCTATTTATCAAATTCACTTTCTTTTCCTTTCCTTTTTCTTGTGTTCGCCCTCTTTTTCTTATTCCTTTATTGCCTTTGCATTTTTCTTCCTTCTCTCCTTCATTTCTTTCATAGTCCTGTACCTTTTGTCTTACTCTCTCTGTCTGATTCTCTCTTCTATATATTCATTGTCATTTCTCATTATTTTCTGTTTTATCTCTTTTTTTCCTGCTGATCTAATTTCTTTTATCTTCTTTGCCTTTCTCTTCATTGGTTTCTTCATTGTAAAATTCGTATTCCGTCACTGCCTTTCTTTTTCTTTTATCTCTTTCTTGTGTTTCTACTAATATCGTCTCTTTCTTTCTGTCTCTTCTGGTTTATGTTTCCCTCTCTCTCTCTCTCTCTCTCATCTTTTGTTTTTATTCCTACTATATTCTCTTTATGTCTCACTTATACTTTCTTACTTTAATTTTTTTTCTGTTTTTTTTCTTTTTATTCAGCTTGTCTAATTTCTTATATTCTCTTCTCTTCTTCCTCTGTCAATATCTCCATAACTACTATACTACTTAAATTTTTTCTCTTTTTCTTTCTTTTATTGTTCATTTTTCTGTTATTTTCCTTCCTTTGTTTTTCTCCTAGAATCAATTTTTCCTTACTTTTCTAATTTTTATTTTTCTCATTTTACCTCCGCTCTTTTCTTTGTCTATTGTTTTCCTATTTTTCTTCTTTCTCTTTTGCATATGTTCCTTTAATTATTTCTTCCTGTTTCATCTTTCCTTTCATGTTCTCTCTTTTCTGGTTTTATTTGATTTTCTTTTCTATCTTTCCTGTACGTTCTTATTTCTTCCTCATCATCTTTCATCTTCTCTTACCTTCACTCTCTCACGCTCTTATTATCAAATTTACTTTCTTTTTTCCTCTTTCATTCCTCTCTTCCTTGTGTTGTTTATTTCCTTTTTGTCTTCTCCTCGTTCTTTTCCCTCTAACTTTGACCATTTATGTTTTTCTTTATTTTCTTAATTGTTTTTATATTTTCTTTACATCTCTCATGTCTTGCTTTTTATTCCTTCTTTTGTACCTTTTATTTATTTTGTCATTCATAATTGAAGAATTCCAACTCATATTTCTACTTCCAAATTTAATAGCGATTCATATAACAAGTGCATTACGGGACAAATAAGACGCGAAAGAAAAAATTACTCACAAAGCAAAGGAGTGACGCCTGTCCTATATTGCACGAATCGTATACTAGACTTTCTTCAGCACCAAACACTAGGGCATTTTAGATAATTTTGAGTGCTCAAAAAAAATCTAACAATGTCAACAAATTGATTTGGCAGTTAAAAAAACTGAATAATCGGAGATTTATTTTTGCTTGCAAAAAAAAATTATTAACTGGTAGAATTGGAGTATTCTAGTGAGACACTTTCTTAATTTAAAACAGTTGAATTAATGCCATACAATGGTTTGGCTAAAATAAGAAAAAAATAAACGGTCATTGTCATTGAAAATCAAGCGAATGATGCAAGAAGAAACCACAAATTTCGTAATCTAGTCTACATCTACTCGTACAGTTACTATTAATGCTACCACTATTCATATAAATCTTCGAATTAGTCATACTTCTTTAACTAAAAAAAAAACCAAACGATTTTGCATTAATTCGGGCCTATAATTACGTCATTATGCTTGTTTATTGTCCAGATATGTGTATCTCACATTTTTCTTTCGTTGATAAAAGCTACACCTTTGTATAGAAATATTACCAAAAGTACCGCTACACGCTTTTTGTTATTGATGATAATAGTTAGTAGTGGATGCCTTCAAGGCTCGTGCTGATGATAATAATGATAATAATAATGATGATGATGATGATGAGAAGATCTAAATTACAGGTGGGCTAAACTACCTCGTTTGTAGTCGATGAGGAGACAAGATATGGAGAAATAAACGTGAATTATAAAAATAAAATCGAACATAGAATAAACAATATTGATTAATAACATGCAAGATCATTAATAATCGTTATGTTTTGTAACATTGACAGTACTCTTGAACTTGTAGAGTGTTAAATTGTAATCATCTGTTTTGTTTGGCGAATTTTAATTGCTTGCGCTTCTATAAATAATTGGTTTGGGTTACAAGTAAAAAATAAAATAACACACTACAATTCCTGCTGTGTGTTTTGCTTTCAATTCATTTATATCGTTTTCATTTTTTTTTTGTTTTGTTTTTGATTCTAGGGTAAAGTTGTAATACGTCCGATTGCCTTTAAGCCTGCAACAATGACACCTGCAGCCAGATTCGGTTTAGCAGGAGGTGAACGATACGGATCAACGCCTATACTAACACGGCCCGGTTCACGTTTAACTTTATATGGAAGTAAGTTATTATTACCTATCTTTAAAGAATATAATTGTTAACAATTAGAGATAATTAGAGATAATTATTTGTAATTTAACATTATTTTTTTAGGTAGTAATGATCTTTGTCAACCGAATAGCAATTCAAATTATTCATTAGATAGAAAATTACGTTCTTTATGCCCTTCTGTTTCATCATCACCACCATTAGCAATGAGCTCATTAACGTCATTACCACATAAGTTAATGAATTATGATAGTTTGGAGAGTGTAAGGAAATCACCAATTTCAACTGTTGATAGTAATATGATGTAAGTTTCTTTTATTTAGTTTTGAAATTTTTGTAAATTGTATGGAATCAAGACCGAAACGGTGCTTATTTAAAGTTTATTATTTAAGTCATGCAAAATTTTATAATGCAAACTTATGGCAAAAACAGGAAGAGCTAATGAGACATTTGCAAAGAAACAAATCTGTGAAATTTACAATTTAATTTTGAATTCTCACAACTGAATTGTGCTTTGGACATTTTCGGCTGCAAAAATTGCATTTCAATTTAGGTCACACATTGTGCTTTTATGGCTGAAACGTATCAGTTGAGCTTCAAATTTGATCACATTTTATCATTTCTGTCGCTCTAACGCAATTTGGTCAAAAATATGGAATTTTAGCTGTTGATTTATGAAATCGAACTGCCTGTTGCGGTACTGCAATTCCGAAGCATTTTTCACGAAATGTGAATTTTAGCAACTTGTGTTTTTTACTCCCTAAAATTGGTAAATTAACTCAAATTGAAGCACGAAACAGGGAAAAAATCACGGAATTTTGGTGGCTACAAATCTACTAGAGTCATCAATTTTGTTCGAATTTTGGCATTAGTACCATTTGTAAGATCATAAATTTCACACTTTGGGATATTCACATTTTAAATCATAATATTTTTAACATTTTTTTTTTTTGAGAAATCATCAAAATAGAAGATTTGGTAATTTTTAATTTCATTACAAAAATTTTATTCTTTTTCTTCCAAAATTAGGACATGACTTCAGATTTTTGCCACGTTATTACGGCATTGTAGGTAGTGGAAACGAAGCATACAATAACGGATATGTTTAGCGTTTAATATAACTTTCGCTTTTTTTTCTTTGTTGTCATTGTTGTTTTTTTTGTGTATGTAGGAACAAGAGTTCGTATCGTTTATCGGGCACGAATGGTGGAAGTCTTTTAGATTTAACACCATCACCATCCGATTCTGGCATATCCGAATTAGAAGCAGCATTACGTGATCGTGATTCCGAATTGGCTTATCTACGACAAACAATGGAACATAACGAACAAGTGATTTTTCATGTTTATCAAGAAAAAGAAAAAGTTTGGGAACGTGAATTGAGACGTATGAAAAGTTTACATGAGAATCGTTTAAGAGCCAGTGCACAGAAAGCTTTAAAACTAGAACAAATGTTAATGATGCAAACATTTCAATTGCAACAAGATAAGAAACGTTTATTTGCTGAGACACAACGGGCGAATTGTCAAAGTGAACGTTTACGACAAGAAGTGACAACATTACGTGGCCGTTTAGAAGAGACCGAATGGGGATTGTGTCAGAAAACCGGCGAGATTTCATTACTCAAATCACAGCTTAAAGATTATCAAGTGAGTATTTTGTAAATTACGAATTATAACTTTTTACAAGAACATTTTTTGCTTATTTTTCAATTTGTAATAAAGTGCGATACAGACAAGACAATTTAATTTAAAAATTCTTGTATAAAATCTGAATTATACTGAAAAACTTTAAAGCATATTTTTTCGTGTTTCTTCTTTTTTTCCATAACTTCACCATTGCTTTGCAATGATCTTCTCACAATAGATAGCAAATTGTTTCTTTAGCTTAGAAAATTTTATATAAAAGATGCTCGTTTGCAAAATATTGCATAGATGGTGCTACCAACATAACCTACAGTGTGTTATTTTTAAATTAGAGCTTGCTAAATTTTATGTTCTTCTGAATGACCAAAGAATGATTCTTCTCCATTTTATTCTGGAATGCGTATTTTGGCTTGTGATGGAGAAAAATAAAAAAAATATGTTGAGAGCATTCTTGAGTCATTCTGAGTCATTGTACCTCACTTTTGAAAATTATATTAGAAATTCGAGTTTTTTGACCAACTTCACCGTGAGCTACAAGATGCAAATTTTGCTAAAAGGCCCCTTATAGAAGTCCTTAAAAAATTTCAAATGAGTTTGCATCAGTCCAAGCATGGTAGATAATAAAAATAAGGAGTCATAATAAAATTGACTCAAGTAGTTATATGTAACTATGTCATTGACGCAAAGACTGTCAGATTCTGAATCTTGAAATGCTCTTTTCAATGCTGTATTGCACTTTGCTTCATCTACAGAAACAAGAGTGAAATCGTTAATCAAATAACCAAATCTTGTAAATTTAATTATTGAGAATAACTATTTTACAGAACGAACAGACGTCAAAATGTCAAGAATTGTTACAATTACGCAACGAACATCGAGAAATACGCAAACAAATCGATTTACGCGATTTGGAAATCGATGAATTGAAAGAACAATCATCGAGTAAAGATGAAGAAATCCGGAAATTGAAGGAAGAATTAGAGAAATACAAAAACCAAAAACATAATCATAACGATGTCACGGCAACAGATCGTTTAAAATCTGAAATTTGTGAATTAAATGACGAATTATTGGAGATATCATTGAACAATGATGGTTATAAGGATAATGATAATGGCATTGAATCAATTAAAACTCACGAATGTGACGAATCGAACGAAACGTACAATTTAGAAATGGAACAATTACGCGGGGAGATGACGAGAAAATTGAAAGATTTTGAAAATGAACGTCGTATATGGGCACAAGAGAAAGAGAAAGTCTTACGTTATCAACGACAATTACAAATGAATTATGTTCAAATGTATCGACGGACGAGAGCTTTAGAAGCGGAAGTTGAAAGTTTAACCATCGAATTAGAATTGGACAAGAACAGCATTGATAAAAAATTAACCCATACGATTGAATTATGATTTGCATATTTTCGAAAATTGATAACATTTGATTGATTTTTTCTCATGTAGACGTTTTCTACTTATAGAAGAGTTAAAAATAATCAAATGCAATTTTAATTTACAGGGTCTACCACAATATTCCATTTTGATTAGTTAACTATATTTTTAAAATTATGTAGCGTCGTAGCTTTATTCAGAAAATCAAAATGTAGGGCAACAGTATGAACAAAACTACGACTCTATTTAAACAAAGACATGGCCAACTCTGAGCGTAGCTTTGTTCGTCCCAATATCTGTTAGATTTTAGTTTTTATTATTACTCTATTATTATTATTATTATTATTATTATCATTATTATTATCATTATTATTACTATTATTACTATTATTATTATTATTATTATTATAGAAAAATCTAGCAGGCCTTGGTTCATACACTTAAAAATACATTTGGCTGTAACTTTGGTTACGTAGTATCGTAGATTGTTTCATAGTTTACTAAATTTGACATTTATCAATGCATTATGAATCAATCCGCGACGCTGCGTAATCAAGCCATAGCCAGCTGCAAGATTGTACCTACATCAACAAATATGAAATGTGGTTGGTGAAGTATGAACAAAGTTACGACACTATGCAATTGAAAACTACAGTCAATTTCGCGAAGTAAAATATAATGGTACACCTTGTATAGTTTTTGTAAAATTATATCAATATTATTAATAATTTTGCATTATTTATTATCAACACATTGTAAATAAATATACACACAATTCAGCAATGATTATTATTTTTTACAAATAACTCCTTAATTTTGAATGTTGTTCAACCGAATTCGCTTATAACGCATCTAACACTATCACAAGTTATCAATTTGTCAATTTAGTACTTTTAATTGCTACCAAAATTTGAGCCACGTAGCTCATCGGCAAGTTGGTCAAAAACGAGCGGTTTTTGACCAACTTGCCGATGAGCTACGCGTTGCAATTTTTTAAAATGAGCTACACATGCTAAATGTCTCAAACAAATAAATACTACAACCAGAATTATTTAACAACCGGGTTCGTTATAACCAAATTCAGTTGTACTATTAGCAAAATTATTGTGCAAAACAGCAAACACATTTTTTCCTCGAAAAAGTGCCCCAAAAATCTTTAAAATCTGGAACGTGGATACAGTTTATCTTGACCGGGTTTAGTTTTTTGATTTTTTATAATTTTCGGTTTAGTATTTGTAGCTTCTTGGACATCGATAATTTTTGTATTTTTACGATATTTATACCACCAATATTCGAATGCTAATGTTATACAAGCCATACCAATTCCAACAAAAATAACAATAAAAACACCACCAATATTATGGATACTGATACCGTCCGATTGGTCGTCTTGTTTCTCGCAGAATTTCCGTTCAGGGTTACGGCTCCACCATTTCTCTTTCAAACGTTCTAATTCACGTCGATTCAACAATTGCAAAATCCTAGAAAGATTGATAAAATCGGCTTTTTGGCCATTTTGGTAGTAATTTAAAGGGTCAAACTACAATTTTTTGTTGAAAAAATAAGAATTTTGATCAAAGTTTTCTCGGTTGATTTTCACGACAACACAAAGCACATTGTAGCATTGGAAAGAGCATTTTAAACTTCAACGCATAATAATTCTAATTTTGCAAAATTCTAAAATTCAATTTTAGAAGCCAACTTTTTATATTTTTCCCCATAATTGAGCCGACACTGAGAAAAATGCAAAATATCGCTGTTTTTCTACATTTACCGGAAAATTCTCGAATCTATTGGAAAATTTCTAGATTTGAGTTCTTTCAATTTACGGTCGAGTTATGGTTGAAAATTGTTAAAAAACAAGTCAAAATTTCCCCAAACGGGAACTGTCATGTCCTACAATTTGAAATGCTCTTTTAATAATGGTCTTGCATTGTTTCAAGAGAGAATTCTTCAATCTATTTTTGTGATAAATTGTAATATGTTCCTTTTAATAGAGCTTACGCTGTATTGAATTGATCTTTAAGAGGTGATCCTTGTTGGACGGCTATAGCGTACGGTTTACGGGAAAATTCCTCACCAACCATTTGTAGATCACAATCTGTTAATTCTAAATAACGAATATCGGTAGCATCACCTAAGAATGCAAAACCTTCACTTGATGTCCGTGAATCTAATACACGAGCAACAGCTTCATCTAAAGTATTTGGCAATTCAGCTTCTTTCATTGCTTGCCACATTTTCGTATATTTATCACTAACTGGATAATCCCATACGGCTAATTTTGCACGTTCTACCTCCGATAGACTGTCGTTCAAACTCATATCCTTCCAAATTCTGCAAATTTCAAAAAAATGTTAATTCTAATGGATTTCAAAGCAGCCGGACTACAATTTCCCACAAAAGGTTTATTTGATCGAAAATTTCTTGCTTATTTCTTAAGAAGTAGAAACGCATGATACAGCATTATTCTGCTTGCCAAAAATCAAAAAATTTAACATGTAATTCACCAAATTATGTAGGACCTACATTGAAACTTTTACATCTGTCCCGGACTGATTGGAGAATCTTTTAAGAATTTGGAGATCATTTTCAATTTTCTATAAAATATGTGAAAATCTTGCAAAATAAAAAGAAAAATCCGACAAAACCTACTCCAAGATTTTTCTCTGTAATTCAGAATTTTCTAAAAAAATTCCCAATATAGCTCAGAAATCTCGTTTCATGCTGCCTTGTGCATTTCTACAACTCAAACGGCGAACAAGAAATTTTCGATCCAAGCTTCCCTTTTTTGTAAAAAGTTATAGTCCCTTAATTGACCATCAATAGGATCATACTCATAGAAACGAGCTTCGATGTTTGCCATCCGTTCAAAGTAGGTCATCGCTGATGACCCATTCAACGGTGCATATTGAATTTTATACTGTTTTGATAAATCATCTAAAGATTCAATTGGTGTGTCCAATCGTGAAACTGTCAAAAAGGCAGCTAAATTTGCAGTGTATGAGGCGATAATAATGAAACCAAACAGCCACCAGGTAGCTGCAACAAGTCGTCCAGATAGATTTTTAGGTGCTTCACCACCACCTTGGGGAGTCAGTGAAGTCATACAAAACCATAAACATTCTTTTAAATTGAATTCACGTTTCTCTTCATCATCTTTATATTTTTCGCGATTATTTTGATAACTATACGGACTCCAACGATCAAATACCCACATCAAGAAACTACGGGCAAAAACAAATTGATAAGCAATAATACAGTTATTTTTGCGTAAGAAAAGTATAGAAAGAATTTGAGAAATAATTTGGCTCTATCATCAATTTAAAATTCAAAATTTGCTAATAACTATAGATTGAAGATTTGCTAAAATTTTGACAACACGTTTATGGTCACATGTCCAAAAACTTTTCCACAACAGCATACGAATCCAAAAAACTGCAAATATTCGGTTAATTTGGCCGTTCAAAAGAGGCAAATTTTTGATAAAATTATTGGCAAAATTATTTGGAACAGAGCTTTTTGGAATCCCCATCGTGACAAAGTTATTTTGAACATGTGATCATAAGGATTTATTCACTATATTTTTGCTAATTTTAGAAAATTTTCGAAAATTTGGAACCTTGTAAAGAAATATGCAGCTAGAATGCAAAGCCAAACTTCATCTTCCAAAACTGTTAAAAATTTAAACAATGACGTTGGTGTTGTTGGTTGTTTCATCAATATCGTTATACCAACTAAATCATAATATGGCACAGTAAAATCGATGACATTTTCACGTTCAGCCATTACAGAAATTGAACCAAGTCCAATATCGGCTTTTTTATCAATTAAATCCTTTATAATACCACTCCATTTACCAGTTTCATCCATACGACCAAATTGGCCATCACTTGATTCAACAATTTCATAATCAAAATGGAGAATTTCACTGATACGGTCGATTAAATCAATACAATAGCCTTTATAGCCTTTTGGTGCATTTTCATCTTTTATAATGAACGGTTTTTGCTACAACTCAAATATTTAAGCAAATATAGAAATTGTCGAAATTATTGATATTTTTTTAAAAGACTATCACAAGTGGCAATGTTTCAAGTACGTTAGTGTCGTAACTTGATTCGTTTTTCCTTTACATTGAAAACAAGTCTATCTGCGAAAATCATAACCTATTAGATTTGAAACAACTTTGTTTCTTTTGTACAACTGTATCTTTAATGGATAATGAAGTATGAATCAATCCACGACACTATGTGACTAAGACGTTAGCAACAACTAAGTGAAAACACCTATATATAGCCTATTTCATGTAAATTAACGTAGTTCTTATAGCAGTTCCTATTAATCCTTAAGAGTTGTAGGGTAGCCTTTAGAGGCATTTTGGTAAAATTTGATTTTTGTAGTTCATTGAGAAATTGGGAAAGAATTTTCTAATCAGTCTTCATAGTTTACCAAGTATGCTCAGATTAAAGCGGTTTTTCACCAATTTGCCAATAAGCTACAAAATTCTAATTTTGTCAAAATGTTCCCTAGGGACCACTCTATATATCAACTTTTATCTTATTTTAAGATCAAAACCTGTTAGATTATGGTTAGTTCTCCTGGATTGCAGATAAAAAGAAATAAACATATGGGCTATATGGTGTTTCTATCCTTCTTATTTTATAATCTCTATCTTACCAACTAGTGGTAGGAAATCTCTTGCCAACTATCTAACTTGAAATCAAAATTTGTAATGCTAACTAGCGCCATTGAGGCAAAAATTTGCATTTTCTCTAAAGTTTTGATTCTCTTAACATTATAAGCAGTTGTAAAATAATTCTCACCTGAACGGTTACAACACGATAAACCAATTCTGATGTATAATTGGCCATACTTTGCGTATCTAACAATGTTAAATTATAATTATAACCAGCCTTCCAACTACCTAAAGCTACCGATTTATCTGACGATCCTTCTCTTACACCGACTGCACTTAATTGCATCGTAAATTCCATAAAACTATTACCATTCGATACGATTTTAAACGGCCCATAAGTTGGTAATTCGGTATTATCTTTATTGAAATATTTCATTAAATCTAAACCGGTACGTTTCGGCGTATTGTCACCATTGTAATCATCACATGTGATATAATTTGTTGCATTATTCCTTTGCCAAGCGCCATCGGCTAGCATTTCTCTAAAAATATCATTCGAATTAAAAACCTACAAAGTTCAATTCCAACTTTAATATATGATAATTCGCTTCGGTTTTAAAACAAATAGAATGTCATTAGAAAGAGCATCTCAAGAAGCATTGTTCTGGAAAATTCCGATTGGCTGAGTTAGGGATTTTCCTCTATAATTCAGAATTTTCACAAAATCTTGAAAACAAGCTTAGAACGCTCTTTCCAAGACAGTGTTGCACTTTGCTATACATTGAAAAACAAGCGAGAAATCTTCGATTAAAATTTAATCTTAAAACATACTTGACGGCTAAAAATGAATGCAAAGCTAAATCAAAATAGAAAGCTGCAGCAATTTCCGGTTCAGCATTCAACTGATATGATGTTTTAATAAAACCTAAACGATCTTGATATTGTGTATCGATCACTGGTTTCGCTAGAATTATTGTGGCATTTTTACAATTACATTTCAAATCGCCCTTATCTTGCGTTATAGCATGCCAAGAGAATTTCCGATTAAAATAATTAACACTATCGGCGGCATCTAAGACGTCTTGTATACTATTAAATGTGCCCAAAATGAAATAATTAACAATATCTAATTTGCGTAATTGCTCCAATTGCTCCACAATTCGTTGTTTCTCTTTAATTGGTGTTATAACATGCCGGGTTGCCACATTTTGCAACAACGATTTATATTTGTGGTCCATAATGAATGTATTATCGAATAATATAGCAGCATTTGTTATATTTTGTTGTAATACAAGACTGCGGATAATTTCCGGTATTATATCAGCCGGTGGGACAATTTGTATCAAATATTCCTTCTCATTATCATCAATATTGCGCCATTGTCTTAAATCGCCTTCTTGTCCAAATGAGGCACTGATTGTGGGCAAAGCAAGAGCTGCACTGAAGGATTTTACAGTTTCTGAAGCTAAACCTGTCATTGTTGTATCCAATACCAATTGTGGATAGATTGAATTTATTAACATATCATTATAGGTGCTGCATACTGTAAAATTTTCCAATTTAATTGATTAATTAATTAATTAATTAATTATAAAGAGTGAGTTATAAGAATTACAAGCATCTAAAAGTCCAGAAGCGTCAGATCGATTCCCTACAACTTTCACAGGATCGACATTAACACCCAATTTGCCATTTTTTTTAATGTAATTTGTAGCAACTTCGACGGCTTTTTCAGCAACGGTATTGCCTTCTTCATTAACAAATACTGCAATATTTTATATAATTAATAGAATTACAATTGGAATTAATTTAATTAACTTACAAACGTTGATATTTTGGGTAGTTTGTGCGTTAATTTGTTGTTTTATTAAAAATATTATAAAAATAATGCGATGCATTTTATTGATTTTATAATCTATTATTGAATTGTTGTACGGTTGATTAACAAATTTCGAATATATGGAGAAAATATTAGGTTTAATGTTAAATAATGAGCAATTGTTGCTTAGCAATAGTTACATTGTAAACATACACAACATTATTATTAATTTATAAGTGTTCTATGTGCGTGTGTACGTATGTAATTTTTGTTCGATTTCTATTTTAATGTTTTGTTATTGACTGATAATCTAACAATAGGAGAGTGACGGCTGGTCTTTTGATATATTAGAATTTATTCTTTTTGATGTTTTGAATTCACGTTGGCGATACGGAAAAGTTTCACGACACTAATGAAAAAAGACAATAGAGGTATATGGGAGCCTTTCCTGCTGGACATCAACTATTTATGTAATTTGAAGACCGTTAACGACCAATTATTAACTCAAGACCCAAGATTTGGGTTTTATAATATCTGCCAAAAGTGCCATGAAATTATAAGAGGATTAGGACCATTTGGAGACATTCTTTTGTGCAAATTTCGAGTTTGACATAAAGTCTGATTTTCTTAACGATATTTGCAGGTCAAGAAATGGATAGAACAATAATCCTTCGGCTTTACAGTTTGGAAGAAGTTTTAAAAAACTACTCATGTAGCAAAAAGTTTTGAATTTGTTGCCAACCCTATAGTTCAAGGACCAATAACATTTATATAGAAACGCATGCACATTTTTTATTATAATTTGTACAGCCTCAGGAAGACGCACTCTTTTGTCTTTTCTTGCTTTACAAATATATTGCTGATGGGCCAAGAGATTCCATCACCTAAATTTTTGTAACAGTTCAATCGAATATTCACACTTTTTTCAACCTTTTTGAGCGAACAAAAATTAATTTTTCACAATGGTGATATTATTTTCGTATCTAGTTGACTTCGAGTTTTTAAATTTAGGAATTTTCCATGCAAAAGTCGATTTTTCCGATTTCCAAATATCGTAGGAGGGTTTTTCCAATTCCAATAGATAGATAGTGTTCCCCTTCGAATTCTTGTATAAAATTTTTCATTCGATTAAAAAATAGAAGAGTTATTTTATTAGACTTTACAGCTTATTGTCCATACTTTACTGAATCGGACTGTATATAACAAACAAAATTGTGTAGAAATACAAGAAATACAAAGTAGTTTATAGCAACATTACAAAATTGATCAAGTTAATACGAGCTTCTACTGATGCGATCGGGTTATTGTTGTTTTTTTTTCTCCAAATCAATAAAAAATTTTGGTGACATAATTAGGAGATAATTTATTTACAAAATGTCATTTCCAAATTGATTCTTAGATTTTAAAACAGACTGTAGTAACATTACAGTAGCGATATAAATTAGAAATTATGTCCAATAACTCCGGGCAGTATTAACACTACAGTATTTGTTGGCATCGAACACGATCTGAGGCATCTTGCAGGTTGTCCGGGTCGCTCTTTGTCTGCCGAATTTATTGCTAACATTCGTCGAAGAAAGTCCTCTTGTTGAGGATTTTCTCGAAACGTGCCACTTTAAATTGATAGAAAACAGATCATATGTCCTTTTATCGAAATAAATCACCCAAATCATCTCTTGGCAAATACGCAAAATTTTCACTTTCATACTCAGTCTCTTCAGCTTAATGAAGAGAACTA